>CAJHQP010007489.1:0-32005 GCA_905132765.1 Moricandia arvensis | reverse complement strand
CTTCCCTAAGCTGAAATAATATTTGACTCATTAAATTATTTTTTTCGGTTTAACGAATCTCATTAAATTCTATAGTATCTCACATCGATGCAAAAAATAAATAGATAATGACTAAAATGAATTTTAAAAAAATTGTCCCAAAAGTAGTACTAAAAAAATAATCAACATAAATTTATCAAAGAGGGTAAATATATACATTTACACCTTTTAGGTTAATTAATCTAGATTTTAATTTTAGAATTATGGGATGAAGTTTTAGAGGTGAGATTGAAAACTAAAAAAAATATTAAATTTTTAAAATAATAAAAAAAGTTTTTGATCATTTTATTTTTAAAATTTATTTTTATGACAAAAACTTTTAAAAAGAATTATTTGAAAGATTTTCCTAACAGTAAAACCAAGAAATAAAAACGGTGGAAACAAAATTAAATGATTTCTCAGGAGAACAATAAAAATGCAGAATTCATTGTCATAACGCCCTCTCACTCACACACATATCTTTCATTTTCATCTCAACACCAAACCAATTCATGCGACTCACCACATCCCTCCACGTGACTCTCTCTCAATTTAACCTTACTACTATTTCAATTTCCCTACATTAATCAAAATTTACGTTAAAATTATACTACCTCCGTTTCGATTTAGTTGTCGTTGTAGAAAAATTTTTTTGTTTCAAAATAAGTATCGTTTTATAATTTCTATGCAAAATATATTAGTTTTATCTGTTATTCTATTTTTCTATTGGTTGAAATGTAGTTAGATGTATAGGTAATTGTGTTTTTATCTAGAAAATATGTAAAATTAAATGGTTTCTTAATCTGCGTGTAAAAACTTAAAATGACAAGTAAAACGAAACTGAGGGAGTATATTCAATTCCATAAATAAACATTTTTAAACAGACGTCGCTCCTCCCATGCATTGCGCATTTAATCAACGCTGCCAAAAAAATGCATGTGGGTATATTTATACGCTCATATGTATCTATATATACCCTTATACCTTCACCATTGTTCCTCTCTTAAACCACAATAAAAAGTACCTCTTTGAGAAGATTCAATATTACAAAAAAATTAAGAAAGTAGCTGATGAATAATGGCGTCAAAAGAAACAAGTTATTGGATTGATCGCACTACCCGCCGTTTTGGAACCCAAAACTTGGCACGATGTTCCATCTTCGGCTATCTAATCCTCGCCGTCGTTTCTCTCTCTCTACTGACGTGGGCTTTCGCCGGAGGCGGTGGCGTTGCATGGAAGAACGGACGTAACCGTGTTGGTCGTGTCGCGATTCCTGGTCCTAGAGGTATACCAGTATTCGGGAAGTCTTTTCACTCTAAGCCGTGGCCTAGCTCATAGGACACTAGCAGCCTTGGCTTGGGGCCAAGCCAACACTGAGATTATGGCTTTCAGCCTCGGCAACACGCCAGTTATCGTGGCTTCTGAGCCGAACATGGCTCGTGAGGTTCTGATGTCGCCTCACTTCGCGGACCGGCCGGTTAAGCAGTCGGCTAAGAGCCTCATGTTCAGCCGAGCCATAGGTTTCGCGCCCAACGGGGCTTATTGGCGCCACGTTAAGAAGGATTGCCTCGACTCATCTATTCGCTCCGCGGCGTATTTTAGCACATGAAGCTGGACGTCAGCTAGACTGCGCTGAAATGGTGAAAGCTGTGTCAGAAGAGCAAAACGGCTCTGGATCCGTCGTTTTGAGGAAACCACTTGCAGCTAGCGGCCTTGAACAATATCATGGGGAGTGTGTTTGGGAGAAGATATGATCCTCTGGCTCAGAAAGAGGCTCTTGATGAGCTTACTTCGATGGTTAGAGAAGGGTTCGAGCTCTTGGGTGCTTTTAATTGGTCTGATCATCTTCCATGGCTGAGTTATTTCTATGATCCGGTTCGTTTAAAGCAACGTTGCTCAGATCTTGTTCCTCGAATCAAAACCCTCGTCAAGACAATTATTGAGGAACATCGAGCAAGTAACTCGGAAAATAAAAGAGATGTTTGGAGATTTTGTTGATGTTTTGTTGTCTTTAGACGGTGACGAGAAGCTTCAAGAAGATGATATGATCGCCCGTCTTATGGGTAAGTCCGTATGAAATTGAAAATAAATAATAGTCATGTTATCTTATAACGGTTTATATATGTAACGGTCTCGTACGTTGTAATGTTATCTATTGTTTTTAAATGTATACATATAGGAGATGATTTTTAGAGGGACAGATACAACGGCGTTTACTGACGGAGTGGACCATGGCTGAGTTAGTACTGAACCCTAACGTGCAAGCCAAGCTAAGGGACGAGATCAAACGGCCGTGAGCGACAGAGTCGACGTGGCAGATGCGGACCTTGCAAAACTCCCTTACTTGAACGCAGTGTTGAAAGAAACTCTCAGGCTGCATCCTCCTGGACCATTACTATCATGGGCCCGTCTTTCCACGTCAGATGTCCAGCTCAGCAACGGCATGGTGGTTCCAAAGGGTACTACAGCGATGGTCAACATGTGGGCCATCACTCACGACCCAACGGTATGGTCTGACCCGTTACAGTTTAACCCGGAGAGGTTCATTGGAATGGTGACGTGGACATACGTGGTGGGGATCTGAGGCTCGCTCCGTTTGGAGCCGGAAGGAGGGTGTGTCCAGGGAAGAACATGGGTTTAGCTACTGTGACTCGTTGGGTGGCTGAGCTAGTGCGACGGTTCGAGTGGAGTGAAGATCAGACAGAACTGGTCAATCTTAGTGAGGTCTTGAAGCTTTCTTGTGAGATGGAGCATCCGTTACGTGCCGTTTGTAAACGGAAATATATTAATTTTAGGGTTTTTGACTTTTGTCAACCTTACGTTATTTTCTATATTCGTTACGTTTTTGCTTATTTTGTCGAGAGAGGTATGGATTGCTTGTCGTGTGGTTTGCTTTTGTTCCCAATTAGTTGATTTAGTAACTCAGTTTGTTATGTACGAACTTAGTATTATTATCCTTAATTATTGTGCGTTTAAATAAATGGATCAGTAATACTAATTTTCATATATCAGTTATAACTAGTGACAAACAAATGAAATAAATAGAATGACATGAGTTGTTATTTTTGGAATTTAAAGGAATAGAATCAGTATTCCACTTGTTCCAGATTTGGAATGATTTTACAAATAAAAGTTAAAAAAATTAAGAATAATATGGAAGGATATGGAATAAGTTTTCCATTTTTTCATTGTAATTGGTAAATTTTTTTTGGAGTGCAAAAAAAACTAAGCATTAAGATTTTTTTTTCCATCTGATTTTCATTAATAACAATGAAAAAAATACAAAGATGATACTCTAAAACCAGCAAAATATAAAACAATTCCCGGAAGCTAAGCCCATACAAGGGAAATTAACGCCTAAACGAAAGAACTACATACCAACAAGCATGATCTTAAACTAAAAATTTAAATTCCTTTTAAAAGTTCAAAACAAACCACCATAGATCAAGAATATAGACTTGATGGCCTTTGACTAGCCGATACTAAGCATTAAGATTTTAACTCACCTGAATATTTCTCTAAAGTGGAAATAGTTGCTGCACTTGTTTGCTTGCGAGTACGAGATATTTTAAGAATCAAACCAAACAAACCAGGTGGTACGTGGACAAAACACTGAGATGGTTGTGTTTTAAATGTGATTTGGACGATTTTGATCAATGTGGTGCACCTGCTTGGTAAGCTATATCCGACAGATACGTTGTCGTTTTGTAATAAGTGAGGAGAAGGAGGCAATTCAAATGGATTCATGTCATTATTGTATTTTGAGACGAGTATTTGTATTAAACTATTTATGAAAGTGCAATCTTGATTAGGCCGGACCAATCCATCTCAAACAATATTGAAGTCTATATCTCACTGGTGAATGAAAAAGACATTTTTACAATTATAGTTTCAAAGTTTTACGTTAATTATAATCATTAATGGTATAAAGTAATTAACAATATCCGTTATCTATCTCGGATAACTCTTTTAAAACACAGCACACAGAAGAAGAGCATGGAGCAATGGCATCACACTCTTGTTCACGGATGGAACCACACACACAAACACACACACATGCCTTTGATGTGTTTGATCTGTCGGTGGGAAAATAATTTGGAAGAGAAAAAATCAGTGAACTGATTACACATATTCATCTCAAATCAAGACAAATTCTGTTAACATTGCTGGACAAAATTAAATAGGCTCTTAGAAAGCTAAGATGATGGTGATCGATCCCAAAGGAGGTGACGTTACCTTGTATTTTTCTAATGAAATAGATATTTACATGACATAATATTTTGATATAAGATTTGTTTGTCGTGCAAGTAGAGAGGACGATCTAAACAAATAATCGATATGATGGTTAGATATATAACCCGATGATCTAACGAGTAAGTACTTGTATTTGATTACTCTAACTATGGAAACAAATTATTTATCGGAAATAAACACTTACCATCTATCTATATTATTAAAACAGAAGTACAAATCTGAAAATGCTAAAATTTAGTCATTTATTACAACAATAATTAATGAAGTTATTGATGTTTTAATGAAGCTACTAATTAGGAATGTTGTCTTATCCAAATTAACTTAATCGATTTATTACACTATAATAAATAAAGCAATTGATATTTTAATGAAGCTATTAATTAGTAATGTTGTCTTATCCAAATTTTAAAATGTTTTATTACATCTTCCTTTTTTACTTTTTCTAATTACTTCATTAATTATATTTATTATAATAATTAACATCACTTATTTTACGTGTTAATCATAATAATTTCATATGTTTAAATAAAATTATTTCATTCGTGACAAAGATTCCAACCAGTTAATAAATAGTTTTTATTTATTCACATTCATCCAACTATCCATCCGAATAGAAATCGGTTTTTTGATATCGTTTTTTGTTGTTCTAAAACTAAACTACATGCATATATTATAAATTTCTAGACGGAGTTTGAGTTGATCCTTCCGGGTCCAGGTAAATTCATATTATAAATTTCTAGGCGGGATTTGAGTTGATTTAAATTAACACGCGCTCGGTGAGCGGGTCCAGCTCTAGTAATCAATTCAAAGAGGAATACAAATAGAAAATATCCTTTAATTCTACCTAATGTTTACAAAAAATATCATTGATATTATCTTTGCATCCAAATATCTAAATATTAATTCTTAACAAAATAAAATAAAACACAACAAACACATATTTTTTAATTTAATCACCATATAATACAATGTACCATCCAAATACGATGGATTCAAGTTTTTTGGATATTCAAGGTTAGGATATTCGACTGAATACCTACCGATATCTAAACCTGTTTTTTTTAAATTAAAAAATAAAATAAAAAACTATCTATCAAATATTTATTTAGTCTATTTAAAATTATTTTTTTTAAAAAAACTTAAAATCATTAAAATTTAATAAAATTAACTTTTTACTTATAAAATATATATAATATACATAATAAATATATAATTAAATTTAAAATATTTAATATCTCGATCTGTACCAAGATCCGAATATCCATACTTAAAATTTTACTATTTGAATTTGTACTCAAATTCGCAGAATCCGTAAAATCACTATATGGATCCCATTCTGAACCCTTGGATATCCGTTTTTCGGAACGGATAAGGGTGGATCTCGATTCGGATAATGAATATTGAATATTAAATTCCAACTATATACAATTATATCAAATAAATTATTTAAAATATTTAATAATAAAAATAACATCCGCGTGAACGCACGGGTTAGACCATGTCCATTTGGGGTGACTTAAGGGGTCCTTAGCAAAAAGTGGTGGTGGGTCCCACCACTTTTGTTAAGGACCACTCCTAAAACTCTCCATTTAAGGATCAGTCCTTGCACTGTTTCGTGGGCTCCACTGACACGTGGCGGCCCACGATTGGTTGGATTTAATTTTTTTTTTTTTTTTTAAATCAAAAAAAAAAAATTAAGGACCCCATAGGGGTCCTTAACCAATGGAGATGCTCTTAAAGGCTAGTTAGCGATTAAAGTATAAATACGGATTACTAATTTGAAGTCTCGTATGTATATCTAAGTTTTGGGTTATGTTTTACAAGAATGAAAATAGGCCGAGATCCATATATAAAATCAAACACAGCCTAATATAGTAACCAGTAATAATTTTAGAATTAGATGGTCGTCGGCTACATAAATCAATTTTATTGAATAATAATTCAAATACCAAATATATTGTCATGATGTCTACAAATAATCAAATCTAAAACTATTGTTTCGTCTTTTGGAGTTTTCTATCCACCTTTTTTTTTAACTTTATCAGCTGATGCAATTAGATCTAAGAAAAATATATTTAGTGATACAAAGTAGATTTGATTATCACATAACATAATTCAAATTTGGAGTACTTTCCGATTAAAGCTATGGAGTAGACCGATCATCTGTTACGTCACAACACGTTAATTATTTGGGCTGAAGTTTATATTTAGATCGGTAAATAATGATAATTTAATTACGAAATGAAATCGTGGACCAAGACTTGGTCCTGATTTTGTTTTTCCACATATAACTCAAAAAAAAGTAGAGAGGAGAAAACACTGAATTTATATGAAGGTAGAGAAAGTCATAGGTTTCGCCGCTGAAACTAATGATCTAGTTGTGGTAAATTAAAGCCAGGGAAACCTGTGCATGGAGTCGTATCACTGTATTTCTGAAACTAGCCTCGTGTCTTTGTCTCTTCACTATTCATTTCATTTCAAGACACTGACAGACTGACTTATCACTGTTTCAAAGTTAGTGGCTGGGGGCAGTCGATAATTCTTCAGGTGACATTGACCCATCCTTTTTCTATTTATATGCTTTTTCTTTTTCCTTATTCAATATTTATAATTTAGTGACTATATATATAACAATTGAACCTCAAACAACAGGTTGATATGGCCGAGTTGGTCTAAGGCGCCAGATTAAGGTTCTGGTCCGAAAGGGCGTGGGTTCAAATCCCACTGTCAACAATTATTTTATTTTTTTTAAATTGATCGAAGAATCTCAGATTAAGAGCACTATTAACCAAAGCACCTCATTTGGGACACCACGTGTCAGTGGAACCCACAAACAATATAAGAGCTGGTGCTTAAATAAGCAATTTAGAATGTGATGTTTAGGAGGTGTTTAGCTTTTTGGTGGGCCCCACACGCAAAGCACCCTCTCGCACCCTTTAATGGTGCTCTAAGGTTGCTCATCTCCAAGTCTCGAAACTGTTTTTGGGCCTTAAATCATGGGCCTTTTAAATTACTTTGATTAAGCCGCTGAGTAAACATTGTGGCTACATATGCCCATTTTGTTTTCTACGCAAATATTGTTGCATATCCATCAAGAAAAAGAAAAATCCGTCAAGAAAAAAAAGAGTAAATCTAATACCTAGCGAAGAAAGTTAAGATTTGGAATGGCTCAGTTCTTCTCTCTTTATACTTTCATCACGATCGGTTAGTAATTGCAGTCATAAGTCATTAGTAATTTATATGACTAGTGCGTGAGTAATTTATATGACTAGTGCGTGAACATATAAATTACTCATATTTCAAGAAGAATCATCTTTAATTAAATTGTTATTGTCCAAAGAATAAAACCATTAGAGTATGAGTAATTTATATGACTAGTGCGTGAACATCGTTCACTTATAGCAACAGTCATGATTGCAATTTAGAAAAAAAAAAAAAAAAAAAAAAAACAGTCATGATTGCAATGTTATTATTTGAAAACTTTGAATTGAAAACTCAAGAAAAAGTCACCAATAATGCATTGGAAAGTTTTGGGAGTTTGAGAAAGATTAAGAATTATTGAAAAAGCATATTGCAATATGCAAATGGAACGATGACTAGTTGACAACTAATACCCATGGCCCCAGGTCAACTTTACTAGAGGCTCTCCAAGTAAACAATTTAAAAATCATTTGTCAACAAAAATAATTCTATTTTGAATTTAAAAATGAAAATAAATAAATACTAGCCAACGTTATAAATTTTGTTTGACTTCTATTTTAAAATTGGAATTCTTTTAGCATAAAAATGTATAACGAGTTGTTTTTAATATTGGATTGGACCTCGCGACGTTGCACCTTCCATCCCTCTTAAACCGGCCCTGCTAGCTAATACCAAGTTTTAGAGGTACACATTGTTGAAAATTAAACTTGATTTGGGCTAATTATCTACTAAACATGTTTTAACCCAAACTTGACCCAAATTTTAGAATGTGTCTAGATTACTCATCCACCTCCTTATGAGAAATATCTAGATATATTGTTGGAATTATCTAGATAATTAGAATAAAATAATCTAGATATTTAGTAAGAATTCTCTAGATTTAGGAATAAAATATTTGAGATATTTTGTACTTTGGAGGCTATAAATACCTCCACTCTCTTCTCATTTTGTATCATCCAAGTTTTCAAGAATCATCTAAGAAATAAGAAGTTTCCTCTTCATAAAATCTCTTCTCTTCAAACACTTAAACACTTTCTCCATTTCTAATAAGTTTCTTATTCCAACAAAGTGGTATCAGACCCACAAGATCATTTTGAAGATGGCAAGTAGTGGTGTTCCCTTCCAAGTTCCAATGCTCACAAAGAGCAACTATGACAATTGGAGTTTAAGGATGATTGCTATCTTAGGAGCACATGATGTATGGGAGATAGTTGAGAAAGGCTTCATTGAACCAGAGAATGATGGTGGTTTATCTCAAGCTCAAAGAGATGGTTTGAGAGATTCAAGAAAGAGAGACAAGAAGGCTCTCTGTCTAATCTATCAAGGTTTAGATGAAGATACATTTGAGAAGGTTGCTGGAGTAAAGACGTCTAAAGAAGCATGGGAGAAGCTTCAGACCTCATACAAGGGAGCAGAACAAGTTAAGAAGGTACGTCTACAAACTTTACGAGGAGAATTTGAGTCATTACAAATGAAGGAAGGTGAACTCATCTCAGATTACTTCTCAAGAGTCTTGACGGTTACTAATAACCTAAAAATAAATGGTGAGAAGTTAGATGAGGTGAGAATAATGGAGAAAGTTCTTAGATCGCTGGATTCAAAGTTTGAGCATATTGTTACCGTAATTGAAGAGACAAAAGACTTGGAGACAATGACGATGGAGCAACTTCTTGGATCACTACAAGCTTATGAAGAAAAGAGGAAGAAGAAAGAGGATATTGTTGAGCAAGTTCTCAAGATGAGAATTGATCACAAAGAAGAAAGTAGCCGAAATAATCCAAGACGTGGTGGCAGTCATTTCAGAGGAAGAGGTCGTGGTGTAAATGGACGAGGTTGGAGACCATATGAAGACAACTTTAACCAAAGAGGAGAGAGCTCATCAAGAGGTCGTGGAAGAGGAAATGCAAAATCAAGGTACGATAAGTCAAACGTCAAATGCTATAGCTGCGGAAAGTTTGGACATTATGCTTCTGAATGCAAAACTCCAAACAACAATAGAGTTGAAGAGAAGTCCAACTATGTTGAAGAAAGGAGTAATGAAGAAGATATGCTATTGATGGCTTACAAGAAGGATGAGCCAAATGAAGTTAGCAGATGGTACCTTGATAGTGGTGCTAGCAATCACATGTGTGGGAATAAAAGCATGTTTGTGGAGCTTGATGAATCGGTGAAAACCAATGTAGCTTTGGGAGATGAATCGAAGATGGAGGTGAAAGGTAAAGGTAATATTCTCATCCGCTTAAAGAATGGAGATCATCAATTCATTTCCAGTGTTTATTACATCCCAAGCATGAAGACCAACATCTTGAGCCTAGGACAACTCTTGGAGAAAGGTTATGATATTCGACTAAAGGATAATAACCTTACTTTAAGAGATAATGCAAATAATCTCATCACAAAAGTACCAATGTCAAGAAATAGAATGTTTGTCCTAAACATTCAAAATGACATTGCACGATGTCTCAAGATGTGCTACAAGGAGGAGTCATGGCTTTGGCATTTTCGGTTTGGGCATCTAAACTTTGGAGGCTTGGAGCTACTTTCTAAGAAACAAATGGTGAGAGGATTACCTTGCATCAACCATCCAAATCAAGTGTGTGAAGGGTGTTTACTTGGAAAGCAATTCAAAATGAGTTTTCCAAAGGAGTCGGAGACAAGAGCAAGAAAGCCATTAAAGCTCATACATACAGATGTATGTGGCCCAATCAAACCAAGCTCACTTGGTAAGAGTAACTACTTCCTTCTCTTTATTGATGATTTTTCAAGAAAAACATGGGTTTACTTTTTGAAAGAAAAATCAGAAGTGTTTGAAAATTTCAAAAAGTTTAAAACCCAAGTTGAGAAGGAAAGTGGTCTTGTGATTAAGACCATGAGATCCGATCGGGGAGGAGAATTTATGTCCAAGGAATTTCTGAAGTATTGTGAAGATAATGGTATCCGAAGACAATTGACGGTGCCAAGAACCCCTCAACAAAATGGAGTAGCGGAAAGAAAGAATAGGACTATTCTTGAGATGGCAAGAAGCATGCTCAAGAGTAAGAATCTACCAAAGGAGTTATGGGCAGAAGCAGTCGCGTGTGCGGTGTACATATCAAACCGATCTCCAACGAAGAGCGTTTCTGGAAAGACACCACAAGAAGCTTGGAGTGGAAGGAAGCCCGGTGTCTCACACCTAAGAGTCTTTGGAAGCCTTGCTCACGCTCATATTCCGGACGAGAAGCGGAGCAAACTAGATGACAAAAGTGAGAAGTACATTTTCATTGGGTATGATGCTAACTCCAAAGGCTACAAACTCTACAATCCTGAAACAAAGAAGACAATTATAAGTCGGAATGTCATCTTTGATGAAGAAGGAGAATGGGATTGGAGATCAAATAATGAAGACTACAACTTCTTTCCATCTTTTGAAGAAGAGAACTTGGAGCAAATAAGAGAAGAACCAGCTACACCACCAACTTCACCAACACCAAGTTCTCAAGGGGATGAAAGCTCAAGGGAAAGGACTCCACGTTTTAGAAGTCTACAAGACATTTATGAGGTAACCGAAAATCAAGACAATCTCACTTTATTTTGCCTTTTTGCGGATTGCGAGCCTATGAACTTTGAAGAAGCTCAAGAAAAGAAGTCATGGAAGAGTGCAATGGATGAAGAAATCAAGTCAATCCAAAAGAATGATACATGGGAATTGGCTTCACTTCCTAATGGGCATAAGGCAATAGGTGTGAAGTGGGTGTACAAGGCAAAGAAGAACTCTAAAGGAGAAGTTGAAAGATACAAGGCGAGACTGGTGGCAAAAGGGTATAGTCAAAGAGCCGGAATCGACTATGATGAGGTATTTGCTCCAGTTGCTCGTTTAGAAACAGTTAGGCTAATCATTTCATTGGCAGCCCAAATGAGATGGAGGATACATCAAATGGATGTCAAATCTGTCTTCTTAAATGGAGACCTAGAGGAAGAAGTTTACATTGAGCAACCAAAAGGCTACAAAATCAAAGGAGAAGAAGACAAAGTCTTAAGGTTGAAGAAGGCACTTTATGGATTAAAGCAAGCACCAAGAGCATGGAATACTCGGATTGATAAATACTTCAAGGAAAAAGATTTCATCAAGTGTCCATATGAGCATGCACTTTATATCAAAACCCAAAACAACGATATATTGATTGCATGCTTGTATGTGGATGACTTAATATTCACTGACACCAATCCGATTATGTTTGAAGATTTCAAGATGGAGATGACAAAGGAGTTCGAGATGACTGATATTGGATTAATGTCATACTACCTTGGCATTGAAGTAAAGCAAGAAGAAAATGGAATCTTCATCACTCAAGAAGGATATGCTAAAGAAGTGCTTAAGAAGTTCAAGATGGAAGACTCAAATCCAGTTTGTACACCAATGGAATGTGGAGTCAAGTTATCAAAGGAAGAAGAAGGAGAGAGTGTTGATCCAACACTCTTTAAGAGCTTAGTTGGAAGTCTACGTTATCTAACTTGCACAAGGCCCGACATCCTACACGCGGTTGGAGTTGTGAGTCGATATATGGAGCATCCAACAACAACTCATTTCAAGGCAGCTAAGAGGATCTTACGCTATATCAAAGGTACAATCAACTTTGGCTTGTATTACTCTATCTCTGACGATTACAAGCTTTTTGGATATAGCGATAGTGACTGGGGTGGAGACGTTGATGACCGGAAAAGCACAAGTGGCTTCGTATTTTTCATTGGAGAAACCGCTTTCACATGGATGTCAAAGAAGCAACCAATTGTTACCCTCTCTACTTGTGAAGCGGAGTACGTAGCGGCTACTTCATGTGTTTGCCATGCTATTTGGTTACGAAACTTGCTAAAGGAGTTGAGCCTGCCACAAGAGGAGCCAACGAAGATCTTTGTTGATAACAAGTCGGCAATAGCATTGGCGAAGAATCCAGTCTTCCATGATCGCAGTAAGCACATTGATACTCGTTATCACTACATTAGAGAATGTGTTACCAAGATAAATGTGCAATTGGAGTATGTGAAGACAAATGATCAAGTAGCTGATATCTTCACCAAGCCACTCAAGAGGGAAAACTTTATCAAGATGAGGAGTTTACTCGGAGTAACAAATCAAGTTTAAGAGGGGGTGTTGAAAATTAAACTTGATTTGGGCTAATTATCTACTAAACATGTTTTAGCCCAAACTTGACCTAAATTCTAGAATGTGTCTAGATTACTCCTCCACCTCCTTATGAGAAATATCTAGATATATTGTTGGAATTATCTAGATAATTAGAATAAAATAATCTAGATATTTAGTAAGAATTCTCTAGATTTAGGAATAAAATATTTGAGATATTTTGTACTTTGGAGGCTATAAATACCTCCACTCTCTTCTCATTTTGTATCATCCAAGTTTTCAAGAATCATCTAAGAAATAAGAAGTTTTCTCTTCATAAAATCTCTTCTCTTCAAACACTTAAACACTTTCTCCATTTCTAATAAGTTTCTTATTCCAACACACATGGCATTCTTCGTTGTGTCAGTGTTATAAAAAAGGGTACTAGACATCTTAGACAAAGCATCATTTCATATGTATATACTCAAACACCATTCACACATAAAAAAATTAGAATGACTTTTATTTCAATGGAGGAAGAGAGACGAATCAAAGAAGAAGGCTCTCATCTTTGGACACCTTTTCAATTCTGTAACGAAGCTATCAAGAGCTTCCTAAAGTGTCTTGGTCTTCATATCTCTCCTTCTCCTTCGTATTCATCGGCATCTTCGGTAAACTATTATTAGCAAAGAAAGTTTAAGAGATCAAAGTGTTATGCATATTTTTAGTATACATATTCACATGCATAGATAATTTGACATTCTTAGTCTCGGTTCAGATGCTTTATCTTTAGAATTTTTTTTGTTAGAAATATATAACCTAACTGTAACTGTGATTTTTTTGTGGTTCATTTTAATATGGCTTTAATTTCAAAGTTTTCAAAAGGAATTTTATTTTTGTTTTATATCGATTTGAGCAAATTGGATGTTCCTATTTGAGAAATAATATAGTGAGTTATTTATAACAAGAAGTTTACAAATTCATGTAGGAGGCTCCAAACGGGGTCGTGACAACAAGGGGAATGATACTAAGTTCAAAGCAAAGGGATAGAGAGATACCTAGCTCTGGAACGCCAGGCCGCCACAACTAAGGATTTGATTTGTTCTCTTGCTGCTATCACCCTTACTGCACGTGGAAAACGGATTAAAGTTGCATGCAATTTCACGTTCCTTAATAAAACATCGTTTCATGTGTTTATATATTGTTTCTGCTTTCATTTCATGAAGTTTCATAAGGTTCTAATAGGATATAAAAGCTGTTATATTATTATCACTATTCAAGCGTCTGTGGTAATTGGACGATACACAGGACCAAAGGTTACACAATTTCAAATAAATTATTATAAAAACGTGTGTATATATTGTTAGGAAATACGGGTCAAATTTCCTTGCGGAAAAATTAGAATTTGTGGGAGCGGGAAGAAAACACACAAAATTGTTAACGGAGTTCGGCCAATCTTGCCTACGTCTCCAGACCTGCTACAGGTCTTTTATTATTAACCCGGGAGAATTTACAAAGCTCTCAACTCACACCCGAAGAAAAAAAAAAGTTTTTTTTTTTTTTTTTCTTCACGAAGAAGTTCTTCTCTCTTTCTCTTTGGATTTTGGGATGAAATTTCTTCATCACCTTCAATGGCTATTTATAGAGGATGAAGCTTGGTTGGTAGCCAACAATGGTTGACAAAACTCAGCCATACTTTTTGACATTGATTCTTTGCGCCGTTATCACCGACCGCACCGTCCGCGTAATCACCGGCCACAATCACCGGCCAAAGAAAAAACGTGCTCCAACAATCTCCCACTTGAAGACTGATTTCAATCTGTCTTCACACCTTGATCAATGTAGCAGGTCTTCCCAGCTTGTTACTCTAACAAGCCAACCGAGGTTGCACACAACCTCAGCTTCTCGCACGTTACAACCTTTGTTAGCATGTCTGCCGGATTCTTACTTCCAGGGATCTTCTCAAGAACCAACACTTCATCTTCTAACGCTGATCTGATGAAATGATACCTCCGATGTATGTGCTTCGTCCAAGCGTGGTAAACTGGATTCCTTGCCAAATCGATGGCACTCTTACTATCACAGTACAACACACTTTTCCCTTGGTCATGGTCCAGCTCTTGTAGAAAAGACTGTAACCATATCATCTCTTTTGTTGCTTCCGTAACCGCAACATATTCAGCTTCACAGCTTGATAGAGATACAATTTTCTGCAATTTTGAAACCCAACAAATTGCAGTACCGCCAAAAGTGTAGACATATCCGGTTGTGCTCTTCGTGTTGTCAATGTCGCCTCCGTTGTCAGCATCAACATATCCTTGCAATCCCGTTTCAGACTTTGTGAAACATAGCGACAAACTTGGATTCCCTTTCAGATATCTGAAAATCCACTTAACAGCTTCCCAGTGTTCCTTTCCCGGATTGCTCATAAATCTGCTAACGACTCTCACTGCATGTGCAATGTCTAGCCTTGTACATATCATCGCGTACATCAGGCTGCCTATAGCAGAAGCATATGGAACTTTATCCATACATGCCATCTCGTCGTTCATTGCAAGCTCCCACTTGATCGACTCATCAACTTGCATGGCCTCCTCATAACATTCAGGCTCGCCTCTATCTGTGAGCAGAATGTAGTTGAGCGATGGAGAAAATCTTACAGGCTTTCTGATGACTCTACTTGACCGTCGTAACTCCGTGATAGGTGTATATGGGACCACTTCAGAATCATCACTCTCTTCAGCCTCACCACTCTCGTCTTGAGAGATTTCTTCTTCTGCTGTTGGGGTATCCTGTGGCAACCCTGGTGTCAGGATATCATCTAAGTCAACAGCTCCAGGCTCTTTCCTCTCCGAGCCTTCTCTTAGCTTATCCTTGTACAACGCTTCTTCGTTGAACACAACATTCTTGCTGCGGATGATCTTCCGATTTTCATCATCCCAAAACCGGTAACCAAAACTCCGTGTCACCATAACCGATGAAGTAACACTTCTTAGACTTCGAGTCAAGTTTACTTCTTGCAGCATCGTCAATGTGAACATAAGCTAAGCATCCAAACACCTTTAGATAAGAAAGGTTTACTTTCTTTCCACTCCAAGCTTCTTCAGGGATCTTAAATCCCAATGGCACCGACGGTCCTCTATTTATTAAGAAAGCTGCGGTACTGATTGCATCTGCCCAAAACGTCTTTGGCAATCCACAGTGCAATCTCATGCTCCTTGCACGCTCATTCAAGGTCCGGTTCATCCTTTCTGCTATTCCATTCTGTTGAGGCGTTCCCGGAATAGTCTTCTCCATCTTGATTCCATTATCAGCGCAATATCTCTTGAACTCCTCGCTGATATACTCTCCACCATTATCAGACCTTAAACACTTCAACTTGAGATTCGTCTCAATCTCAACCATGGCTTTCCATCTCTTGAAAACCGAGAACACTTCAGACTTGTTCTTCATGAAGTAGACCCACACCTTCCTTGTGGAGTCATCAATAAAGGTCACATAGTAGTACGAACCTCCCAGCGATGCAACAGGAGCGGGTCCCCACACGTCAGTGTGCACCAGCTCTAACTTCTCAGATTTTGGCTCTCTTCCTCCTTTAGAAAAACTAACTCGTTTCTGTTTTCCAAGGATGCAGCTTTCACACATCTGATGATCCACCGTCTTCAGATCCGGAAGAGCCCCATTTTCCACCATGAGTTTCATCCCTTTCTCACTCATGTGCCCTAATCTGCAATGCCACAACTTGGTTTGTTTGGCATCCTCGACAACAGCAACAGTGTCTTGATAGCTCGTTGTCATATAGAGAGTGCCTCTTTTATGACCTCTAGCAACCACCATAGAACCTTTCTTGACTCTCCAGGCTCCACCACCAAAGTTGACATCGTGCCCCGTGTCATCAAGTTGACCTACCGAGATTAGATTTCTCATCAACTTTGGCACATGTCTAACCTTCGTAATCTTCCACACACGTCCATCTGACATCTTCAAGTTGATATCTCCAATACCAACTATGTCCAAAGGTAATCCATCAGCAAGATATACCTTTCCGTAATTTCCCGCAACATAATTCTCCATAATGTTATGGTGCGGTGTGGTGTGGTGTGAAATGACGCTCCTGAGTCAAGCACCCATGAATCTATTGGGCTATCGACATAGGAGATTGACGCTTTGGTGTTATTTCCAGCTGCATCACGAGCTTCACTTTTCCTCGGGGAATCAACAAACACTACCAATGCGTCAGCGATTTCACGTGTCACTGCATTGGCTCCGCCTCTAGTGTTGTCTTCCTTCTTCGGTGGTGCCCGACAATTCTTCTTAATGTGGCCTGTCTTTCCACATTTCCAGCACTCTGCAGGCTGTCTGAATTTGGACTGACCCCGTCCACTCCTTGACTTCGATCTGCCATAACTCCGGTTACTTCTATCTGGGTTTCTCCCTCTGTTTTCCACGTTGAAAGCAGAGCTCGTTGATGCTTCCCCAGAGTCTATCCTTCGAACTTCCTCGGCAAGGATACGATCTCTAACATCATTGAATTTGAGCTTTTGAGTACCCACAGAATTACTAACCGCTGCCCGCATTGGCTCCCAACTATTTGGCAGAGATGCCAACAAAATCAGTGCTCGCACTTCATCTTCAAACTCGATTTCAACCGATGACAGTTGGTTGACAATCGTGTTGAACTCGTTCACATGTGCGGCAACCAGGCCACCTTCTTCCATCTTCAAATGAAAGAGTTTCTTCATGAGAAATACTTTATTATTTGCCGAAGGTTTCTCATACATATCAGAGAGAACTTTCATGAGCCCTTCAGTTGTCTTCTCCTTCGCAACGTTGTGAGCAACGTTCTTCGACAGTGTTAGCCTTATAACACCCAGAACTTGTCTGTCAAGGAGCTCCCACTCAGCCTGATCCATCTTCTCAGGCTTCTTGCTCAGCGGTTGATGGAGCTTCTTTCCGTACAGATAATCTTCAATTTGCATTCTCCAAAATGCATAGTCTGTACCATCAAATTTCCCGATACCGTGTGCTGAACCGTCTTCGCCTCCCATCGTTTCTGAAACCACCGTGTTTAAAACACCTCCGTCGATGAACCGATGTTACCGACAAAATTCACTATTCACGAAATCACTATTGTTAAACAGTAACCCACTGTAGCTCTGATACCAGTTGTTAGGAAATACGGGTCAAATTTCCTTGCGGAAAAATCAGAATTTGTGGGAGCGGGAAGAAAACACACAAAATTGTTAACGGAGTTCGGCCAATCTTGCCTACGTCTCCAGACCTGCTACAGGTCTTTTATTATTAACCCGGGAGAATTTACAAAGCTCTCAACTCACACCCGAAGAAAAAAAAAGTTTTTTTTTTTTTTCTTCACGAAGAAGTTCTTCTTCTTCTCTTCTTCTTCTCTCTTTCTCTTTGGATTTTGGGATGAGATTTCTTCATCACCTTCAATGGCTATTTATAGAGGATGAAGCTTGGTTGGTAGCCAACAATGGTTGACAAAACTCAGCCATACTTTTTGACATTGATTCTTTGCGCCGTTATCACCGACCGCACCGTCCGCGTAATCACCGGCCAAAGAAAAAACGTGCTCCAACATATATTTGGTTATTCTATTTCATTGATATCTCTAGAATAGTGATATTGTCCTCTCCTAATATGATTTTTCATGTCCGAATTTTCTTTTCACTTAACCCAACCCTAATTAGAGTATGTGCGAACTATTTATCATTTATATCCCTTATTAGACCTCCTTAAAACCATTGCTCCCACAAACTCATGCATCTCTTAAACTATCACATACGGTTACTACAATCAAACAAGTCGAACTTTAAAACCTTGTTTGGACTATTATGGCTTTACTAAACATCGGGAGTTACTAAACCCAAAAAGCCCTACAAAACATAATAAAAATAAATCAAAAGCCCAATAAAGTTTAGTATCGCTTCTCTTTTTGGGTTTTTTAGGTTTGGTAAGGAGCGCATACGTGGCGCTTTGTGAGTGGACCGCACCCATAGACCTCTCTCTCCTTCGGCGAAATGAAGCAGTCTCGAGTTCTCCGTCTTCTCTATCTCGAATCTCTCTCTCTCGAACAACTCGGCGACTCTGAAGCTTTGCCGACTTCTCTCTCTCGAATCTCGTCGTCGGTGTGGTGCTTCGTCGTCTCCGTCCCGAGTCTCACTGTCTCTCTGTGGAGCCTCGTCTTCTCTCTCTCGAATCAGCTCTCTCTCTCTCTCGATAATCTCGTCATCTCTCTCGAAGCTCGGCGTCTCTCCGTCGTCTCCATCGAACCTCGTCATCTCTCCGTCGTCTCTCCGTCGTCTCTCCATCGTCTCTGTCGAGCCTCGTCTTCTCTCTTTAAGCAAGCTCGTCTCTCTCTCTCTCTCTCTCGATAATCTCGGCGTCTCTCCGTCTTCTCTGTCGTCTCCGTCGAAACTCGTCGTCATCTCCGTCGAAACTCGTCGTCGTCTCCGTAGAAACTCGTCGTCGTCTCCGTCAAAACTCGCCGTCGTCTCCGTCGAACCTCGTCGTCTCTCCGTCGAATCTCGTCTCGATCTCCTTATCGGTAAGAAAACATCCGTTTGATTTGATCGTTATGTTTACTGCTGTCTCGATTTTGGTTTATCTCCCATCTCTTGTCTGTTGAGTTTAAGATTTTTATGATTGTTTCATGATATTGAGGCGATGACTGAATGTTTCATAATGTTGAGGCGATGACTGATTGTTCTTACTAGTTAAGTTTTGTTCTACTATGGAATAGATGACTGATTGTTCTACTGTTGAATAGATGAATCGATATGCTTAAGCTTTGTCTTAATAAAAGTGGGATTGATTGTTTGTAGAATCGATACATTAAAGTTGAATAGATGAATCGATATGCTTAAGCTTTTTTAGTTTTCTGTTATTGTCTTCGTTTATGCTTAACACAGAGATCATGTGTTAATTAAACTTGGTTTGTTGGTTGTGCGAGGTTGATGATGTGCGTGGAAGACACTTGGGTTGTTGGGCTGTCTGAAGAATCACATAAAAGCTCCTCTCATTCATTTCACAGTTGACAAGAGGTAAATTAAATTTTCTCTCTAATAAGTAGATATAGGTGGTTGTTAGATATAGGTGGAACCCGAAATAATGGTTGTGAGCTTTGATGGTTGGTGGTTAGCTTTGATGTTTTTTACTTAATTGTATTTAGTGCACCAACTTAAAAACTTCAACAACTAAAAAACATTAACAACTACAACAACTACATTAAACGACAACAACTACATAACTTCCCTTTAAAACTTCAACAATTACCACACTTATAAAGCATCCTCAAAACCTATTAGAAAACTCCATCTAATTTCCTTCTCTAAAGCTATTATGGATCCTGATACACAACATTGTAGCTTTCAAAACATGTTACAGAGTCAACAACCAATCACTCAAAACCCTTATCACCCTGTCCCTTGTGAGCCTTATCAGCATGTCCCTCATGAACCAACTGTTGAAGTCTCTGCGTCGGATGCCTCTATGTTCGGTTCTCAATGGACCGAAGATGGCAACGAAGATGTAGAGATCTTGTCTGACCGTAAAGAGAGAAGAAAATGGTCACCAACAGAAGATGGGGTGCTGATAAGTGCGTGGCTGAACACCTCGAAAGATGCAGTTGTTGGAAATGAGCAAAAAGCACTTGCGTTTTGGAAACGCATTGCTGCTTATTTTGCTGCCAGTCCTAAGCTAGATGGCGCGCAAAAGAGAGAGCCAACACACTGTAAGGCGAGATGGGGGAAGATTAATGAGGGCGTGTGTAAGTTTGTTGGGTGTTATGAAGCAGCAACGAAGCAGAGAGAAAGTGGACAGAACGAGGATGACATCTTGAAGTTGGCTCACAAGCTTTTCTTCAATGATCACAAGGCCAAGTTTACGTTAGAGCATGCTTGGTTAGAGCTAAGATATGATCAGAAATGGATGGCATCTTCTGCTACCAAGGATAAAGTTGAGACAAAAAAAAAGAAGGTTGGATGACCAGTCATCAACCTCAGTGACTATGGATGAAGCAATGGCTCGGCCAGAAGGTGTTAAAGCAGCAAAGGCAAAAGGAAAGAAGCCAGTGAGGAAGCAAGCGAATTTGGAAGCAGAAGAGAAGGAGAAGAGGGAGTTTCAAAGCTTGTGGGAGATTAGGCAGAAAGATTTTGAACTTAAGGGAACTCTTAACAAGTAAAAATTGCTTGAGAACCTACTTGCCAAGCCTGAACCATTAAGTGAACTCGAAATGCAACTAAAAAATAAGCTCATTAATGATATCTTAGCTTGAGTGTTAAGCAAGTCTGTATGTCTCTGTTTCTGTCTTAATGAATGTCTTAATGAAGGTGTGTATGTCTCTGTTTCTATCGTTATGAAAGTCTTAATGAATGTATCTGTTTTTTCCTTAATGAATATCTCTGTTTTTTCTTAATGAATGTTAATGGTTCTGTTAGTGAATGTTAATTGTTTTGTTGTCTGTTTTTGGTAGTTGGGACTCACCACGTTTTGTGTGTGTCAATTGCAGGTGGAGAATAAAGCCAAGCCTTACCAATTTCTTGTGACAGAAGCAGACAAAACTGAGAGTTGGTAGCAGACAAGACCGAGACCTATTGGTATCTATAAATGTACTCTATAATTGTTTATCGAAATGTAGTTCTCATTTGTTCTCTATTTTCTGTATTTCCCATTTGGGTTTGTAAAAAAAATTATCTTGTCCAAACCATTTCTTTTATGTAAACCATTTCTTATCTAAACCATTTTTTATGTAAACTATTTCTTCTATGTAAACCATCTCTCTTACCCAAACCAATTCTCTTATCCAATTCAAATTTACATTTCTAAATGGATGCTTCTTCTTCTAATAATTTTGAAGACTTGATGGATGAAAAGTTTGATCAAATGTTTGATCAACAATTCGATAATCTCCTCATTCGGGCTGAAGATCGTCAAGAAGCTTCAAGATCAAAAAAGAAACGAGCGTACATTGAAAGACAACGAGAACAAGGGCACATACAGTTATGGAACGACTACTTTAGTGAAAATGCAACATATCCGTCTCACATGTTTCGACGCCGTTTTAGAATGAGCAAGTCGTTGTTTATGCGTATCGTTGATCGACTCTCCGCTGAAATCCCATACTTTCAATAGAGAAGAGATGCTACGGGAAGGTTCGGTCATTCTCCGTTACAAAAGGCAACTGCAGCAATTCGTATGATGGCATATGGTTGCCCAGCTGATGCAGTCGACGAATACCTCCGACTTGCTGAGACCACCGCGCTTTTATGCTTGGAACATTTTGTTGAAGGAGTCATCAATTTATTTGGAGATGAGTATCTAAGAAGACCCACGCCAGAAGATCTTCAACGACTACTTGATATTGGAGAGCTACGCGGATTTCCGGGGATGATAGGAAGCATTGATTGTATGCATTGGGAGTGGAAGAATTGTCCGACCGCATGGAAAGGTCAATATACACGTGGATCAGGAAAGCCAACCATTGTTCTAGAGGCTGTAGCTTCACAAGACCTCTGGATATGGCACGCATTTTTCGGACCTCCAGGTACATTAAACGATATCAATGTTCTTGATCGATCACCAGTTTTTGATGATATATTTCAAGGCAGAGCTCCAAAAGTTAATTACATTGTCAACGGACACCAGTACCGAATGACTTACTATCTCACAGATGGTATTTATCCAAATTGGGCTACTTTTGTCCAATCTATTCAACTTCCGGAAGGTCCGAAGGCATCTTTATTCGCTACACATCAAGAGGCTGTACGTAAAGATGTCGAGCGAGCTTTTGGTGTATTGCAAGCTCGATTTGCCATAGTCAAAAATCCAGCTCTTTTATGGGATAAAATAAAAATTGGAAAGATCATGAGAGCATGTATCATTCTACATAATATGATCGTAGAAGACGAACGAGATCAGTTCACTCAGTTTGATGTTTCAGTTTTCCAAAATCCCGATTCAAACCGAAGTTCAGAAGTTGATTTCTCGTTTTCTACAGATATGCCTTCAAATCTCGGTAATATGATGAACATTCGGAATCAAGTTCGTGATAGAGCAATACATCAACAATTGAAAGCTGATTTAGTTGAGAATATATGGCAAAAATTTGGAACAAATCAAGATTTCTACTAATCCGTCTTTCTCGTTTATGATTTGTATTTGTATTTTGTTTATGCTTTGATGTCATTTTTAATAAAAAATTATGTACCTTTTTCTTTCAAATTATTCTACTTTGAAAAAAAATAATTTTTTTAAGTACCTCAATTAGTTTCTACGAATGGAGTATGAAAAAATTAAATAGACTAATAGAGATACTTAAGCTGTCAAATCACAAACTTAAACATTAATTTATTCTTTAGTACCCATTAGGGGTACTAATTGATGGAGATGGTCTTAACCCTTCCTCTTCATCGTATTATTGTATGCTACAGTGCTACACAATAAAACATTTACCTAATTATTTCAGTCAGTAGTCAACGGTTGAGTTGTGCTGTTCCCTAGCAGCTTAATTTGATGCATAAACAATCTATTGATGCATATATGCGGTATATATCATAGTCAACATTAATTTACTTGTATTATTTCATGTTTTTGATCGACTAGATCTACATTAAAAAAAATCACATGCAAAAGATCGCTGATCCGAACAGATTAACGTATATAATTATATGTAGCATCTGAATAGGACGCAATTTCAACTTTTACATACGTAACTGATAAGCAATTCACAAACGCGAAACATGAAAATTTAGGAATTGATGCAACCGATGAGCTGTTACATTTAAATAAATAGGAACTTTGTATGTTATTAGAAATTAACGTGAAGGCTGAAAGTTGACCAAGAATAGATGATGAGTGATTTGAACTCTATTAATGATTCGATTAGTCTTTTCTAAGCATACTTTAGAAGAAACAAGAAGAGATGGAGGGGGGAAGGAAGAAGAGAAGAGGGTCGTCGAGAAATATATCAATGAAGCAGAAAACGAGTTACGTTCCGGCAAGCCATGCAAACAAAAGTCAAGCTTTCAAGTTAATAATGTACGTACGGAGAAATCTTGAACTTAGTATATCTCATCGTTGATATATAATTGTTATAGATGTTCTTTTGTGTATATAATTACTGACGGTTTGTTTGAGTTGTCTATGGTAAAAAGTAACTCAGTGTAGCGGTGTGAATCGATCACGGCCAGTTTCTACGAGTCTAGGCTGATCGCTGACCCTCGTAGATAGAGTCAAGAAAATTATCTCTATTTTCCTTTTTAGAAAACAGACACATTTGGTTTGAAATATAAAGTGAACTTGTTGAATACAAAGTGGAGTATACGTATGACAAAGTAAATATTTTAAAATATACACATCAAATAAATAACGTTACACGCGGAACATGCAACGCTACAAATAGACGCGCCAAATGAGCTGTCATTATATGACTAGTCTTAGATTAATAGTAGTATATTTAATTACCATTTTATGATAATTGATGTAAAAACTGGGGCAGCCTGCCTATATAAATATTTAAACGGTGACTCAAGTCACTCAGCCTCTCACTTAGCTCAGTCTAAGAGAAGATGGAGAGAGAAGGAAGAAGAGAAGATGGAGTTTTTCACTATCTTTGGTTTCCGTTTAAGTTCATCTACCAAACTCTCCGATCTCTCTTACTCAAGCTTTTCGGTCTGCAAACTCCTTCTAACCATAATAATTTTGAGGTTAGTCATTCCTCTAATCATTAGCAGTTCAACATTTCGGATGAATCTGAAGGTTCATATGATTTTAGATCTACTTCTTTGAACATGGTAGAGTTAATATATCCTCAACGTGATGGTATTTGTGTTTTATTGCATTTAATTTACCTCCATGGACTATGCTTTTGCTTACGTACCATGTTAAATAACCAACAAAAATTACGTAACCGCAGTGTCCAATGCGCTTGTAAGTTGATATGAAGAACATAACACTTGAAGTAGGGTTTGATTTGTTTGGATTTTATATTAAGAACTTTAACAATTAAGTCTAGATGGTGTTAATCGCCTGCAATTTTTTTTTTCTTTAGATACGAGTAGAGTCATCAACAAAATTATAATTCTAATATCGTAGATAACACAACTATTTTTAAATGCAATTTTGAACACACTACTATTTCTCCTTTTTCATAATAAAATATTATTAGCATATTGTTAGAGCTACTACTTGTCCTTTGCATATTGATCGATGCATTTTTAGTACGAACTGTTTAAAAAAAACACGTGAGTATTTAAATAAGTTGCTTGTGTCTAAAAAAGAATGTATTTAAAATAAATTAATATATTCATAATATTAATCTTAATGAGATGTTGACACCTCACCAAAACAAAACTTATCTTCAACGGTAGTGCTGACAACACATGACCCATTAAATCATTTTACACAAAAAAAAATTAAAACAAAAGGTGTAAAAATATGATAAAAGTACAATATATTCACACAACAGGAAGAAGTGGAGGAGGAAGTAGTTGAGGTTGTGGAAGTAACATCGAGGAGGCTTCCGGTGAAACCGAAACCACAGCAGAAGCCGAGAGACAGTTCCGGCAAGCCCGGAGGTATCAACAATAAGCCTTCCTAGGTTATGTATAATTTACGGAGAAGTTACATGCTCTTCTGATATTAGTGTAAGATAATATGATTTGTTTTCCCTTTTGCATTGTATATTTCTCGAAGCTTGTAAGTTCACCGAGACCTTTTGTTTCATAATAATAAAAGACCGTGTGAATCTTGTGTGATATTATTTGACGAGGAAGTTGTAATACAAATTAACATAATCGTATTAATTGCATGTACATTCTGTAGTATCTACCCCATCAAGAACGTCATTAATTAGGTGGGACTGTTACTTTCTTATGCAATTTAATAGTGTTACACATCATTATTACTACCTTTCGTCATATGCACGTGTGTAGCTATCCTCGACTGTGTACATTTATCACAAAGAATCGTATTTATTAAATAGTCGGGCAATTCCTAAACCGGATTCGGGACTTTTTTCGAACCAGTCTCGGTGGATACTGTATCGGACCTATCAATATTTTTGGACTTTTTCTAGCAGCTTCTACAGAAAGAGGAGCAAAAAGATTGAGTTGAATTTATCTTTTACTGCTTTTGTAGTCGCATCTAGAAGAATGGTTTATCTTTTGGTCTTTTAGTAGAAATGAAGTTTTAATTAGAAAGTCACAGAGAGAAAAATTAGAAGATGCGTAAAGAGAGGGATAATAAAAGACATCGGTGCAAGTTCATCACTCAAACTGTGATGGCTTTCCTAGAGTGTCTGAATCTCAGACAATCATCATCTTCTTCAGACATGGTGAAAGCTAAAGCTAAAGCAAGAAATGTAAACTAATGATTATCTTTCTCTCGTTTACTAAAACGAGTATTTTCTGTTCTTTTATTTTCTGCTTGGCTTCTGGTTTTGTGTGGCAGGAGAAGGAAGAAGAAGCTTCATCAACTTCAGCGAGGAGTCTCAACATGGCGAGTAAACGGAAAAGGAAACCGCCGGTGAGCTCAGGGAAAAGAGGTGGAGTTAACAACTACGACATGTAGCTAGAGTCTTTCTTAACTTTGTTATGATGTAGAACTGGATACTCTTGTTTACTAGTAACTCTAAAAGAAACTTGCTTTGCTTCTCAAGATTCAAGATCATCTTCACAGTTTCATATCAATCAAACTAGAGTTTTCTTAAGCTAATAAGACTCGAGCTAGGAAAATGGCAAGGGAAAAACAAGGATGTGATTATAAACCTTCTACTGCTTAACTCGCTTCGCAAAATAACTTGTGGCAGTTTTGGAGAAGCGAGTGATTGTGAATAACAATTGCCATAAAGAACGTGCCTTAACGATCCCTTCCTTCAAATTCCTCGCACTTTTAGCCACCACTGGCTCTGTTTCCTTTCTCTGGGTCTGATGCATCACCTCCTCCTGCATTGAAGCTACTGATGAAGTTAAACATGGAAGTTAACCATGAAGTATCCATATCCCAAAAAACAAAAGCTTGAAAGTAATGATGGCGAAAACCTGGATTCATGTTAGTTAACCGCCTTAGTCTATCTTCAGCCACACGAATAGCCCGTGTTGAGCTTTTAACACCTTGAGTGATGCCTTGGCTACCAAAAATAAACACAACAACACCAAAGAGTTAGACATGAAAACGAAGATGGATGTGAGGCAAGAGCAGAAACAAACAAACCCTAAATCACTAAGCTCCATAGTTAAGTCACTGATCTCCATCCCGGATAAGCGAAGAGCAGCCATTGTATCAGGTAACTCTTCTCTGGTTACATCCAAAAGCTTCTCAAGAGACTCTGCTGCTTTCTTGAAAGCCTTGTCAAAGTAAAACAACACAGAGATTTCAGATTCAACCCCAAAGAATCTGTTAAAATCTGTAGAAGCAAATGTTCGAGAACTAACCAGAAGAGTAGGAATCGCAGCTAAGAATAGCCATGATGCTGAAATTGCTGTCTGCAAGTGTATAGTAATGGTGATGATGTATCGTTAGAATCAATATGTATCAATATAGTAATGGTGATGATGTATCAATCGTCAGCCAAAATTGAATTTGCAAAAAATCAAACAAAATTGTTTTGACCTAGATCCACGAGCGAAATCATGTACGGAGGACGCAATTAAGGCGGAGATCTCGAAGATGAGCAGGGAGACTTACTACGCAAGCGACGACGTTGAGCAAGACGAAGTGTTTTTGCGTGAGTGTCCATTGAGAGAGTTGGAGAGGAGGCTGTCCCACGGAAGAAGTTAGACGGGAAGAGATCGATGATGATGATTCGGGTGATCCCTGCGGATTCGAGTACAATGGAGATGCGATTGAGTCTGAAACCTTGCCGAATAGCGGAGAAGCCTGACGGAGAGTGTACCGGCGGCGAAACGGAAAACTTTTACCGATGAATCCTTGTTTGAAAATCGGATTCGCGAAGATTGCAGGTGTGGGCGCTTGCAATTTCGAAGTGGAGAACATAGTTAATGCTATCGCTCTATTCCTCGGACTCCATTGTTTGAGCTTCGAGTCGATAGCAATGGAGGACAAGTTTTAGAAAAACAGATTTGTAAACTAGTCCTTGGATAATGATTTAATTAGGTAAAACACCTAATACTACCATTGCAACTAATTTGACCTCATATACATTATAAGTGAATCGGATTCGGACCACACCACGTTTTGGAGAGCCCTTGTGGAGCTATGGTCAGTCGCTAGGTTCTTTCCTTGATGAAGAGCAGATTCAGAAGGGTTACATACTCACGTGCATAAACATTAGAAGACTGTTTGTTGTGGTCGTCTGATGCGGAGAACATGTCTATCGAGGGTGTCGTACATGTAGAACCGTTCGTCGATCCAAGGTGTTTCGGGGAGAGCTTCATCGTGGAGCATTATCTGAGGAGTTATTCATCAATAACACACATGTTGCAGGTAGTTGATCATCATATGTAATAGAATTAGGATTATATGATGATGTAATTGTTACCCAACGTTAAAAAAAAAAAACATTAGAAGACTGTATTGTCAAATGGTAAGGAGGCGGGCCTGAAACGTGTTAGCTAACACGTCTAACACGTTTCAGGTTCGACCGTCTGCTATGGGAAACTAAGTCACAATTATCCTTGTCACTTTACACGGATATGGACCCATATTTTAGGGTCTATTTAAATATCCGGAAAGAGGGTTTATCCGTGGACCGCACCTCCCTTAAAAATTAGTTTGAATTTCTCCATGGGCCTGGGATAACCCCATGTTAAACAAAAAAAACAGCCACAAGCAAACCGATCTTTACTGAGTCTCACACTATGGCGTATACTTGCATGAATCTTCTTGAATACTAGATTTTTTAACTCGCGCTAAGCGCGAGTCTTCATTAATAATTTAGTTTAATTTTTATAATAATTTTATATTTATAATATATAATAATTGTACACTTTTATTTTATGAAAATAATTGAAAATTTGATTTTTTACTTAAGTTTTTTATAAAATCATATTCATTATTTTGTTATTATTTAATAAAATTATAATTTTCTTATAATCATATTTACATTATTTAAAATATGATTTTTCAATTATTATATGTATTCCATACTATTGTAAATATTTTTACAATTAGTTGAATGACAAAGAATATATATATATATATGTATATATATTCATATTATTTAACTTTTCATTTTTACTTAGCAAAGTTTTATAATATGTGTGACTATTATGTGTACAGATGTACATATGCACATGAAATTGTATTAGTTTGTTATTTTAAACGTATTTATATATGATAGTATAATATTTAGATATAAATTTAATCATAATAAATATTTTGATGAATATATATTTAATAGTTTTTTATATAAAATAAAAATAAAACAAATATAGTTAATATTAAGCAATATTTGATATATTAAGATAATAATAGAAATAAGATAGAATATTAGATTTATCTTCTATTTGATCTAGTTAAATATTATTTGTGTGAATAGATAAAGATGGCAATAGATATGATATTATTTTATAAAATCATATTAAATATTAGTTTATGGTTGGATGTTAATTTGTTTATTTTGTAGTTTAACATGAAGATTAGAAGACCCTTTGAAACCTATTACATGATTCTACAATTGTTAAATTAAGATAATGATTTTTCATATTAATATTGGTGATTTTACATCCTGTGACACTTTCAATGGCTTTTATTAAATTTTTTGTTTACTTAATTTAATATTAATTTTATTTTGATAGAAAAAACATTTTTTGAAAATCTTAATTTATTAACAATACTATTATATTAAAATAAGATGATTACGCATATTTTAATTATATTTTGAACTCAATGTGAAGAGTTAAAATCATGTGTTTTGAATGCTTATAACTCTTGTTTTTTTAAGATTCTATATTTTTTTTTAAAAAAGTCTCTACTAATTTATGTTAATTTTTATAAAATGTTAGTACTATTAAAAGTTGACCCCTTCTTAGTGATTAGTAATTTCTTAGTTTACCTTTTTCTATATTGACTTCTATTTTATTTTTAAGAAAATATAAGTAATTATTTGGCGTATATTATAACTGGTGATTTTAATGTCATTGGTGTATTTGTGTTTGTTGTTTTACATGTTATTTTTGTTAGTTTACATTAAAAAAAAGTAAGATCTATTGCTGGAAATACACAAATTACTAAAAAAAATGCATCGAGTAATTTTAATAAAGTCTTTCCAGTATTTTGTTTTATCTATATCATAGTTTAATTTCTATGTTTTAAACATTTATGTATATATTAAGAAAAATAATCTCTTTTAATTATGTCAATTTTCTAATTTTTTTGTAACTATATAAAGTTGACTCCTTTTCAATGATTATTATTTTGTTAATTTACCTTATTTCTATATTGAATTCTATTTTAGTTTTTAAGAAATGATTTTAACTATTAAAATTTGACCCCTTCTTAATGATTATTAATTTCTTAGTTTACCTTATTTCTACATTGACTTCTATTTATTTTTTTAGAAATAATATTTTGGAAGTTTTGATATTTTTTATAAAAAGAATAATTAAATATTTTTTGGCATATATTATAATTGGTGTTTTAATGTTATTTTTTTTATTTTTATTTGTTCTTTTACATGTTATTTTTGTTAGTTTATATTAAAAATTTAAGATTTATTGTTGGAGATACGCAAATTACTGAGAAGAATTCACCAAGTAATTATAATAAACTCTTTCCAGTATTTTGTTTTATCTATATCAAAGTTTAACTTATATTTTTTTAAAGATTTATGTATATTTTAAGAAAAAGAATCTCTTTTAATTTTATGTTAATTTTCTAAGTATTTAGTAACTATATCAAGTTGACTATTTTCAATGGTTATTATTTTGTTAGTTTACCTTATTTCTATATTGACTTCTATTTTTGTTTTTAAGAAATAATTTTTTTGGAGTTTTTGAAAATTTTACAAATAGTAAATTTATATAATTATTTGGCATATGTTATAATTTGTGGTTTAATTGTATTTAGTTTTTTATATGTATCATTTTTGTTAGTGTACATTAAAAAATTAATGTGTATTGTTGGAAATACTCAAATTACTAAGAAGAATGCTACCAAGTAATTATAATAAACCTTTTCCAGGATTTCTTTTATATATATCAAAGTTTAAATTTGATTTTTCAAAGATTTTGTATTTTTTTTTTGAAAAAGTCTTTAATTTTATATTAAATTTCTAAAATGTTAGTAACTATATCAAGATGTCTTCTTTTAAATGAATATTATTTCGTTGGTTTACCTTATTTCTATACTGACTTCTATTTTATTTTTCGTAAATCTTTTCTTGAAATTTTTGAAAATTTTATAAATAGTAAATTAAAATAATTAATTGGCATATATTATACTTAGTGGTTTTAATGTTGTATTTGTAATCATTCTTTACCGATATTATTTTTGTTAGTTTCAGATGTATTGTTGAAAATACTCAGTTGATTAAGAATAATGGTACCAAGTAATTACAACAACTCTTTCCAATATTTTCTTTTATCTATATAAAAGTTTATAGACTTTATGAAAGACTTGTTTGCGTTAGCTTTCCTTCACGTAACTAATAAAAGAAAATGGGCACAATGCATTATGAGGCTATAATGTTTAAGAGGTGGGTATATATGTATATATATAGTGAATTTTTAAGGGTTTTGTATTTTCTTATTAAAATTTCAGTTAATTTTATGTTAACTTTCTAAAATGTTAATAACTTTATCAAGTTAATTCGGTTTTACTGATTATTATTTTGTTATTTACCTTATTTCTATATGGACTTCTATTTTATTTAAATAAATATATATTTTTTTTTGAAATTTTGACATTTTTTATAAATAGTAAATTTTAAACAATGATTTGTCATATTATAATTGGTGATTATATATCCTATGTGGACACCCTCAATTACTTATAGCCTCAACTTTTATATAGTATAGATATAACACTTTTAATTATTTATAGCATCAAATTATATACAGCAAATGTAATTTGTGAATATTTTCAATAGCATATAACCTAAACTTTAAAAATCACTTGTTTTAAATTTATATAGCTAAAATTGTTGGAAATTGTTGCATCTTCAAAATAATTATCATTGTTGTTAATTATTGATGATTATTTTGGAAATATATAATATATTAAGTTAAATATATATAATGTTTTTATTTTTGTAATCTTACCATATTTGATATTAATTTATATTTTATTCTGAAATAAACAATTTTTGTAATATTAACATTTTTAGAAATAGTAAATTAAAAAAATAAGTTGTCATATTTTAATTGGTCGTTTAATATCCTACGTGGACGCTCTCAATGGCTTATAGCCTCAACTTTTATATAGTATAGATGCATGTAATTGATACTCATATATATA
>CAJHQP010007488.1:0-32008 GCA_905132765.1 Moricandia arvensis | reverse complement strand
AGTTTTTCTTGTTATAGAGTATATATAATATATATATAAAATATATGTATATATATGTATATATATATATAAATAAAATATATGTATGTATATATGTTATAGTATTAATATTAATATTTATATAAATGTTTTAACTTTACTAAAAATCTAATTTAAATTGGAATACCATTTGAAATTATCAAAATACATATATATATATATATATAATTAATATATATTAATATTAATTTAATTATGAGGATTTAGTTTTAGAGAATTCAATCCAAAATATTATACAGAATAATTATGAATTAGATTTCTCTATAAGTTAAAAACTCTATTAGGATAGTATGCTTATAAATACTAAAGTATGCACGAGAATCATATTAGATATTCATTCCACTCATCATGTCTATATAATCGAGTCGGTCTTGAAATTTTGAAATAATAAACATTAGTTTTAGTACTTTTTATATATTAATTTTTTTTTGAAATGTGAAGTTTGGGTTATGCCAATGTGCCGATGACCTCTCTGCCTATAGGCTATGGACTTTACCTACCAAATAAACTGGTACAAAACACATGTCTAAAAGCTGTAACAACAGCTCTCTTGCATGCAGATACGTGATATAAATTAAGAAAACAAAATTTGCACAATTCATTAGCATAAATCAAATGTGACTATACTTGAACATGATCACTAGAACAAATCATTAAATATAGGTCCCAAACTTTCCAGATTTCATTTAGTTTTTATGTTCATTTTCTTGAGTTCATGGCTCCATTCCATATATTTTCTGTATGTATTTTTACCATCAAAAAATTAAACGATCAGATTATGGTTTCTTTCTTTTAGTGATATTTTATCATTCTGTGTGTGACCTTACTTTCCTTTTTCTTTTTAGACAAGTTCTATTTGACTGGTTTTGGGCAGAGACGGTCCTGTAATAATTGGGCGCCGATAAGCAAAAGAAAATGGGGTCTACATAGAAACAAAAAAAGTCATAAAATGAAGAAAAAGTTTAAAAGATGTTGGCCAAAAACTACTTTTTCTTTTTATTTTCCATGTAAAATGTGGATCCCATTGAAAGATATATTTTGTTGGGAAAATTCAGTCGGTAATCATCTCGGTCGTAGCATAAAAAATTTATAAAAAATTATAATAAATTTCTTTTATTTTTTAATGAGGGCTCTGGAACTTGAGGCTCCCATGCTTAGAGCATTCATTATCCAAGGTTCTTAGGAGAGTTTCTTGCACTATTCGCGGGTCTCACTGATATGTGGCGGGTCCATGAAACATTATAAGAACCGCTTCTAAAAATTGCTAATAAGAACCCGATTTTAGAAGTTTCTTACAACTGTTTGCGGACCCTACTGACACGTGGCGGCCCGCGATTGGTTTGTTTTTTCAACTTTTTTTTTTTTAATCAGCAAAAAAAAAAAAAATTTAAGAACCCATTAGGGGTTCTAAGGATAATGATGCTCTTAGAGCAGGATTAATTGGGGTCTCTTAGATGAGGTTCTTAACTTTCTAAAAGACGTTATCTTAAGCTTTTAACTAAGAAGATCTAAGAAACGTCTCTTAAACTAAGAATCATAAGAGCCCGTCTCTTAGCGGAAAAAGTAAAAAAAAAAAAAAAAAAATTAAAAAAGCAAATTTTAACGTTAAGAACCCCACCTTAAAAGATCCGGGTTAATCATGGCCCTTAGAGCATCTTTATCCAAGGCTCTTACTGAGGAGTTCTTGCACTGTTTGCGGTCCCACTGACACGTGGCGGCCCGTGAACAGTGTAGAACACCTCCTAAAATTCTTAACTTAAGAAATTGTTTTTTGATGTTTCTTCACTCGTTCCACAGATCCTACTGACACGTGGCAACCCGCCGATTGGTTTAGGTTTTTATTATCATTATTATTATTTTTTTAAATCAAAAAAAAAGAAAAAAAAAATAAGAACCCCTTTTGGGGTTTTGGGAATAAAGATGTCTTAGAGCATCTTCCAACCTACCACCCCATTTTGGGTGCTTATTTTTTTTTTTATTTTTTTTTTCATTTTTTTTTAAAAAAAATAAAATAAATTAAAACCGGACTAATCACGGGGCCGCCACGTGTCAGTGGGGCCCGTGAACAGTGCAAGAGCTGGTGCTTAATTAGGCACTTTAAAGAAGTGGTGCTTATGATTTTAGTGGGCCCCAACCATTAAGCACCCCTCTTAAGCACCCCCTTCAGCACCCCGTTTAGAGAATGACTTATCCCAAGCTCTTAGGAGGGATTCTTGTATCTGTTCGCCGGGTCCCACTGACATGTGGGACCCATGAACAGTGTAAGAACCGCTTCTTAAAACTACTAAATAAGAATCGGTTTTAGAGAGTTTTTTACACTGTTTGCGGGCTCCCACTGACACGTGGCGGCCCGCGATTGGTTCGTTTTTATTTTTATTTTTTATTTTTATTTTTAATCAAAAAAAAAGAAAAAAAAAAATAAAAAAACCCCATTTTGGGGTTTCTAGGGATAATGATGAGCCCTTAGAGCATGATTATTGCAAAAACCATTAAGGGTTCCTTAAATGGGGCTTTGTGATTTTTTTAATTATTAAAATTAAGGTAAGGAACTTTTGGTAAGAGATACTTAATTGGTAGTAGTTTATTGGCAAGTCCCTTAATTAATATTGTTATGAATAAAAAAGGAGAGAGAAGGAAGAGAGAATGAAGAAAGAAAGATGAAAAAAAAAAAAAAAACAATGCTGTGCCGACACGTGGCCCGAAGGGGCGTGCTTTCATGACCCTTACAGAAGGTGCGTGTCTTCCCTTTAATCACTAATATTTATTTATTTTTTAATCACAATTTATGCTAAGCTACCCTGTTAAGGGATTGCAATAATCATGGTCTTAGGCTTCAATTTGCTGTGCTCCAAGGGACGCCTCTCATTTTGGGACAATATCGTATCCCTTTACATAAATTAAAACTTTAATGGCAGCTTAAAAACGTTTAACATTGTAACCTAAAAAACATATTCTTAGTTTCTACAAACCACGTTCTACCATATTCAATAATTTAAGTATTTTGAATGATCCTTTTTAATATACATTTTATCGTTAAAAGTTTCATTAAAAGCCATATATTTTCAATGTTCTTTATGCCACTCTAGACTACAAGTACTTTACTTCTTTGGAGCCATCAAGTCAACCAACATAACTACATCCTGATTCTATAACAGAATCAAGTGAAACTCATTAAACAAAAATAAATTTTAATTAAATCTCGACTTATAAATAAAGTCTTGGTGAAATCGAGGCATGTTAAGAAAACACACCAAAACATGTCAGTTTCATTCATCACCTCATCATGTGGTTCTCTTCCCTTACATGTCAAAGGGCCACACCATCCCTCTCCTCCAATTCGCTCGTCTCCTCCTCCGTCACCGCCGTGTCATCTCCTCCTCAACGACAACCAAGAACCATCCGTTTCCATCACCGTCTTCACCACCCCACAAAACCAACCATTCGTCTCAAACTTCCTCTCCGACGTCACAGCCACATCATCTCTCAATATAATCTCCCTCCCTTTCCCGGAAAAACATCGCCGGGAATCCCTCCCGGAGTAGAAAGCACCGACAAGCTCCCTTCTATGTCGCTCTACGTGCCTTTCACGCGTGCAACCAAATCTCTCCAGCCTTTCTTCGAAGAAGCACTCAAGAATCTTCCACGTGTTACGTTCATGGTCTCCGATGGATTCCTTATGGTGGACACTTGACTCCGCCGCTAAGTTCGAGATACCGAGACTCGCCTTCTTCGGCATGAACTCTTATTCATCGGCTATATACTTCTCTGTTTCCGCAAACCAACTCTTCACCAAACCGGGAATTGTTATATCTGATACCAAACCGGTTACTGTACCGGATTTCCCATGGATCCGGGTTAAGAAGTGGCGACTTCGTCCCGGTTTGCACCGAACCGGATCAATCAGGTCCAGAGTTCGAATTACTCATGGACCAATTGATGTCTACTGGGAAAAGCCATGGAGTTATAGTGAACAGTTTTACGAGCTTGAGTCAAAGTTCGTTGACTACCGGTTAGGTGGTAAGGGTGAGCCCAAGCCGTGGTGTGTTGGGCCATTGTGCTTGGTAAATCCTCTTAAACCGGAAAGTGATAAACCGAGTTGGATTGCATGGTTGGACCGGAAGCTTGAGGAAATATGTCCGGTTCTGTATGTGGCCTTTGGAACGCAGGCTGAGATATCGAACGAGCAGCTCAAGGAAATAGCCTTAGGCCTTGGAAGATTCCAAGGTACGTGCGTAAAATATAAAGGGTTAATTGACAAGTGAATTATGATGAACTGTGAAAATTTTGAGATTTAGTTCTTATTGGTTCATTGATTTCAAAAATTCTGATAAAATCTATTGTTATTAGTTTAAGAATTTTCAAAATGAGATTTGTTATTCGGAAAGTCTAATTTTTATTGATTCTCTAATTCTAACTAAATTTATTGTTATTGAGACATGATTCTATTTTTTTTATTCATAACACTAATCTTTCAAAATATAGTATGTATATATGAGATTTTTAAAATCCATGTGATAAAAGACTAGAAACAAACTTGTTAATATAATATTCATCTTATCATATTATTATACAAAAAATATATTTTTGAAAAAAATCATGTCATATAATATAAAATAATATAAATTATAGATTTATTAATTTACAAAAGATGATAGAAAAGAGGTAATATAATTTTATAAAAGTTTATATCAATCAAGGAAAATTTATGATCAAATTTTATAAATCAATGCATATGTAATTTCAAAATTCACATAACTTTAAAAATCTATCAACTCTTAAAATTTACAAACTCTACACAAATTCATCTCCTAATAAACCCTTAAGTTTTTCAGTATTTTATCATTGAAACTCCATAAATTGGTCTTTTGAAACTGTTTGACATAACTCCATGCAAATAATACTAGTCGTTCTATCAACCAATATTAAATTTTGTTATAATGCAAAACATATAGTTTTTTTTTTTTTTTTTTTGTTTGGCATTAACTTCACGGCGTTATACATAAATGGACTGACAATGAACATTATTTGTGGTATTGATTGTTTAATAATAAAGGTAAGCTTCTTGTGGGTCACGAGAATGGACGTGGAAGAAATGACTGGAGAATTAGGGTTCGAGAAGGAGAGTGAAGGAGCATGGGATGATTGTTAAAGATTGGGTAGACCAATGGGAGATACTGTCACATGAAAGTGTGGTAGGGTTTTTAAGCCATTGCGGATGGAACTCGGCGCAAGAGAGTATCTGCGGCCGGGGTTCCCATGCTGGCCTTGGCCAATGATGGCGGAGCAGCCACTCAATGCTAAGTTGGTCGTGGAGGAGCTAAAGATAGGAGTACGAATAGAAACAGAAGATGGAACACCCAAAGGGTTTGTCTCAAGAGAAAAAGTTAGTCGAAAGGTATGTTGTTTTGAATGGATCGAATATTAGATTATGGTACTAAATATTGTTGTCTTCATATCGATATTTTTATGGGTACGACATAGGTTAAAGAGTTGATGGAAGGAGAGATGGGAAAGACTGCGAGTAAGAAAGTGAAGAGTATGCAGAAATGGCTAGAAAAGCTTTGGCTCAAGAGACTGGTTCGTCTTGGAAGAATTTGAATTTGCTTCTTGAAGAGTTATGTAAGATTAGAGAATCAAATGATGTTAATAACTTGTCAAGCGATGATTAGAGAGCACGTGTACTCTTGGCTGTTCTTCAATCTGATTAATCTCATAACCTTATTGTTCTTCTGAATGATCTAATAGTAAGGGAGTGTTATTCAATAAGTGATTTAAAATTAATTAATAATGTTTTATAATCTATCAAATTTTAAAATTTTAAGATAGTTAATTTGATTGATTCTAAAATCTCTGCCGTTAGATTTGAATTCGGTTTATTTATTCATTGAGACTTCATAAGAAATGATTTTGAAATCAATTCAAAATACAAAGAATTTTTAAAATCCTTAAAAATTGAATAACACTGGATTTTAAAAATAAAATTTAAATTATTCATTTGAATAACACTAAATTTTAAAATATAATTTATAATCATTCGTTCGAATAACAGTGAATTGTGTTTGGATTTGAACTCTATTAAAATACATCATTGAATAACACCATCTAAGTTTGTATGCGAAAGTAACATCTGCTATAAGAAAAACCATACAATATAACATTAAGACAGTTTAAGAACAAATGTATTTTTTTTACTCTACACTCTTTTGCTATATCTAACATCCTCAAAACCGAAACAAACAAACAAAGTATTATTTATGAGATTAACTAACACTATGTCACACTTTTAACATCTTCTTTATCTACTGAGAATCAGGCTCATCTGGTTTGAATAGTTGAGGCATTTTCAAACTGTTGGAAGATCCATCTTTCTTGCCACCACTACTACTACTACTTGAAGCCTTTTGATTTGTGCCTCTTCTCGTGTTTGCTGCGAACTTAGATGCCAGCATTGTTGCTCCAAGGTTTTGGCTGTTGTTTGTGTTGTCCACAGATAATCTCTCGCCTTCGAAATCATCTTCGTCACTTCCATAGTAGTTTTCTTCTTCATTGTAGCCTGTATCATCTCTGTAATAGTATCCGCTACTCTCATGCAGGCTGAGCTCTTTCGCAAGCTTTCTTCGCTTGTATCTTCTCCATGCGGATTGCACAAAACAAGCTCCCCATGCTCGCCACTGATGTGAGTAGTACCTGAAACAATGGACGTATATGAGATTTGATTCATCATGCCATTAGTGGCCGGTCTTGATTTTTTTTGGGGCTATGGACACAATCTAGAGGTCTATATATATATATATATAAAGTTTTGGAGCTATAGGCTAATGTTTCATTAGACTATGTTCAAGACGGCTATGCATCATTGGATGCTATAAACGGTGATACCTGAAAGCGTGTTGTAGCTTTTTGCTTTGAAGACGTTTGAACTGATGAGCAACAAACTTAAGATCCTCTGCGCTTAAGGCAAAGGCTTCAACTTCAGAGAGAGCACGGACGCTTCGTGTTGAAGATGGAAAGTTGAGTGTAGAGTTTGGCATTAAGGCCCATGTAAGAAGCTCTTCACCGCAGAAATCACCAGGTCTTAGAGTAGTGGAGTTAAAGAAACCTGATCTTCCTCCGTTTGTTGTTGAGCTCTCTATTTGTCCTCTAATCACAAAGAGCATCTCATCCACCGGATCACCTTCACGGAATATGTATGTCCCTGCCGTGCTTAATGATGAGACAAGACATCCACATATAGCGTCAAGAAGTTGATCATCCATTTGAGAAAAGAAAGGGACCTGCACTTAGCAAAACATTTGTGAATTTGTGATTTTATGAAATGAAAAACAATCAAATCTTGTGAGAGTGGTCATAGTTAATGTATTTATGTACCCTGCGGACAAGAGCGAGACAGAGATGTCGTTGGATTTCACGGCGTAAGTCAGTAGGTAAAGACTGGAGGATTGATTCTTCATCGACGCCTCTAGTTGCAAGCCATTTGTATTGAACGAATCTACGGACACGTTCTTGAAGCTCTGGAGGTAGCTGACGATGTCTCATCCATTCTTCAGTGTCTCGTCGCTTAACTCTCCATTCTTCAACTCTTACAGACATCGATTGTAATGATGTCTTTCCCACAAGTTAAACAACAAGATCTTTTGTTAGAAAAATACAGAAAAAAACGTCTCTGTTTTGAGCAGAGTCATGAAAATTAAGCTCTGAATCTTACTTGCATGTTACCAATCAGGAGTGTGAAGAGAATCAACCCAAAAATACATATTGTAATACAGAACAGGGTCTCGCCAAGATATACACTTGTGGTTATATTCTGGCCGTAAGAATGTAAACAAACCGTTAAGTAAATCTTAAGATAAGACACCATATAATGGTGTTGGATCAAAGGTTGGCATACCTTAGATTTCTTAAACCCCACCAAAGACAATATAAGTACTTGGACACAAAATCCGTTGTAGCAACTTGAGTGGTAAAGGCTTCAGCAAACATGCCAAACTTGAAATTGGTAGTGCTGCTTGTAGCATCACAATGAGAGAGAACCTGAGTAACATTCTGCCAGTACTGGCGCTCAGGTTGCTGTAGACTCTTGCAGTCCAAGAAGCTAGGGAAGACAGTCCAAAACTCTCAGGGCGTGATCTTTCTCGCATACCTTGGACCAGCACGAGAACTGCCGTCCAATTGATGAGAGATACCACATTGCTCCCAACACCTGAACACAAATGAATATACTCTTAGCAACATAAGCAGGAGAAAACTAGAGAGAACGAGAAAGCTTACGTGACTAGCGAGGATGTAGAGGAGGAGGTTGTATGCAGCTCCTGCCCAAGCAGTCTTGGCGATGAACCCGGTTGTTTTTATAATCCTTTGGTTAAGTGGGAATATGATGAATGATCTTGGAATGTATTGGACGAGAACGATAAGAGCTAGAGTGCTATTGGCATGATTAGCAGTCCCGTTTGTAGCGGCTGGAATTACTAGCCAAATTACAAGCTGAGATCAAAAGATGGTTAGAACAAGCATAAGCCTCTTATGATGGTGAAAAATATCATAACGGATACAAGAAAATAATGCGGAAAAAATAGATAAATGTGATAAAAGTAAACAACACTTGATTCTAAAAGAAATTGGCTACGTCCAGAGACAGAAAGATGGAGCAGATTTTTTTTCTTCTGAATATTTGGAGGTTTGAGGACAAAATCTGTAAATTCCCTATTTTTGAAACCACAATATGCAACTCTACGACCACTTGAACCAGAGAGTTCTAACAAAATGGTCAAAAACTAACTGCAATTAACCTATCGGATAGAACTCTTTCTATTTCCCCATTCAAACGAGGGAAGTGACCCCGTCTTTGCAACGTAACCTGTCAGTATTTCTTCCTTGGAGCAAAACAAGTGAAGCAAGTTTAGTTAATAAAAGCTATATTTGTTAGGGATGAAAGTGTCACATTTATAGTTCGAAAGTATCTTTAGTAATATACAAGATAAATGAATCAATTAACTTATCACCAATTGACTTTAGATTATAAACTTATCTAATTTAACATGGTATCAGAGTCCGATCCAAATAATCCAATCCGATCCATTATCGATCTAGCTCAAAGTCGGTCCATCGATTTTTACCCAAACATTCCGAGATTGATGCTCAAAGAGCTATCATCTTGAATAGGCGTATTAGAGACAAAATCTCACATCTAACTTAAAAGTCTATCTAACTTAACATGATCTAGTACTATAGCAATTTCAAAATACGGAAGGTTACAAGAACTCAAGATATATTTATGCTACATTATAAGATGTTTATCTATCTGTGTTATTTAACCTTATACCTAGACCATTAACAACATTTCTGATACATTATAAGAAACTAGCTAGTAGGCATGCGAACCTGGGGGAGAGGAAGCATGGCGGCAACATCGACGATGAAATCGCTCTTCAAGTACTTCATAGCGATCTCTCTCGGATCCCTTACGAGCTCACCCCGTCCAAAAACTCTAGAGCTCCGCGCTACGAACGCGGTTCTAAATTTCATGAAAATGTGCAAGAGGTGGAAGATATCTGCTACGGAGCGGAAGAAGGTGACCGTTGCGGCGAGGCTGACGTCGACGGAGAGACAGGCAGGACCGCCGACGTAAGGAGCGTAGAAATAGAAAGGATCGAGGAAGAGAGCGAGGATGGAGGTGACGAGAAAGACGTGGTTCCAGTAGGTGACGATGTTGCTGTCCGGGTCCAGGATCTGATGCCGCCATGGAAGGACTTGGCTACCGTATCCGGCGACAGATCCTCGGTTAGATGCGGCGGAGGTTATGGTCTCGGGGAGGAGGAAGCGGAGAGACCGGATCTTATTCATCTTCCATGGCGGATAGAGTAAGAGAGGTTAGGGCCCTTGTCTTGATTTTTTTGTTTTTGTTTTGATGATTATGGAAGGAGGAGAGGATTTCTCGCGGGAAGATTGAGAGAGGGGGGCATTAATATAGGAGGAGGGTTGTGTCACACGTCTTTAGATGTTACATGAACGTAACTATGTAATAATCATGTTATCCCAAGTTTCATGGATATACACAAAATACCATGTTAATTAGTTCAACATTACTCCCTCTTCCCTCTGTTTTATTCCCTCAGTTTTATTGTAAGTGTCAGTTTAGGTTTTTGCACACGATTTTAAGAAAATAATTAATTTTGTATATTTTCTATATAAAAACACAATTACCTATACGCATAACCATATTTCAACCAAATAAAAAAATAAATTACAGTATTAAAATTAATAAATTTTGCATCGAAAGTCGAAAACAACATTTATTTTGTTCTAAAACGACAATTAATATGAAACGGTGGGCAGTACTAATTACTTCTTGATTTTCGACAAACCTTTGTACTTTCAATGCATTAAAATCACATAAAGAATCCAATGTAAAGTTTGTGTAACGTTAATCAAATTAAATCACCGATCTTTCTTGTTTTCCACGAACTTAAATCTTCTTATCCCAAGAATGGGAGTCTTGTTGTGATTTAAGAGCATGGATCTCGAGCGTCACAGCACAAGGAACCAAGTAAGGTCAGTTTCTGAACTTTCATTCACTTTAATCTCTATTACAACAACCCAACCTTTTATTATTATTGGTGGACTGTTCTGACATTAGCTTACCACAGCTTAGGTGTGGTCTATAGAGATTTAGCAACGTCACCATTATATATCGTGTGATTATAATACTTTTGTTACACTTGGAATAAACTTCCAGTTCTGTAAATTAGGTTAAGATAAGTTTTTCTGTTCTTTTTGTTTGTTCTTGCAACTTTGTGAGAGTTGCTTGTGGAGAAAGTAAGATTTGCTTCTTTTTTTTAATAATAATTTGTCCCTACTGATTAAGATCCAAGGAAAATAAAGACTGAACAATAAGTAGACAAGACTCGAGAGCATATGATTCTTGTCTCTTTATGTTTCTTTAACTCCAAATCTTCTCTTTTGTCGGCTTAGCTCAACATACAAATAAGTATGCATAGATACAAAGAATACATATACAAGTCCATACATCTCTTCTCAAAACTTGTAAGCAACGTTTGCTCTGTTTTCGTTATAGAGAAAAAAAATGATGAAATATGGAAACTGGGTGGTTCTGTCTTTAATTTTCTTGTTTCTCTTTTGTGGGTTGTCATCAGTTTCAGCAAAGCCTCCTCCTGTTAGTGAGTTCTTGATTACCCTAATATGATTACTTTTCTTGGCAAGAACATTATTTTGATAAATGTCTGAAGATGTTCTTGTTTTGGGAACAGAGATTGTAAGTGGACTTGTGACAAATGTAGCATCAATGCTGTGGAAATGGTTGTGGTCTCTTCAGACCTCCACAACCACAACATCCACCACGAAATCAGGGTAAGACGACCCACAACAAAATATGTATTACACTTTTTATTATATGATCTTGTTTCAAAGTTTCAATCTTCATAGATTAGAAAAGCTGAGAAAAATGTGTGACAGGTGTTTCTAGCCGGTCGATGGTGAAATATGAAAGTGGATATAACATAGAGACAGTGTTTGATGGAAGTAAGCTTGGGATTGAGCCTTATGCAGTTGAAGTTTCCCCTAGTGGAGAAGAGCTTATTGTCTTAGATTCTGAGAACAGTAACATCCACAAAATCTCCATCTCTTTCCTAGATGTAAGTTCTTCTTCTTGTTTGAAATATGACCCACCAAAACGTACAATTATGCTTTGCTTCAAGATGGGGATTCATTTTCTTTTGCTTTTTTTCTCAGTTAAGTAAAAAAGTGACTCTCTTCATATTTTAGATTCCAAAGTTTCTTTCTTTGACAACAAAATCCTTTCGACAACTTTTCACTTTAGTCCATAACACGACATATTTAGCTTTTATCCATGTTCTGTTTCTCTGTTCTTTTCAGGTTTATTCTTTCTGCTGTTTCTTGTTCCTCAAGTTCATAAACTTTCCTCAAATTAAATCACCAAACTTTCGCTTTTAGATAGATTCTAAGACGCAAGTAGATAGATTCTTAAAACTGATCTCACTACTAATTTGTTAATATTTGAGTTTTGAATTTATTGAAGATGGTAAACCAAAGCTAGTCTCTGGTTCACAAGAAGGCTACACAGGACACGTCGATGGAAAGCTCAAAGAAGCCAAAATGAATCATCCTCGAGGGTTAGCCATCGACGACAGTGGAAACATATACGTCGCCGATACTAATAATATGGCCATACGCAAGATCAGCGACAACGGTAACGACAATTCAACGTTTGCGTTTGCGATTTGAAAATCGTTATTTTAAAACAGTTTCTTGGTTTATTTATATGCCAGGTGTCTCAACCATCGCAGCCGGAGGAAGATTCTCTGATGACTTTGATTGATATATGTCTCTTCAATCTGCTCTCTCTTTGTTATGATCGAGGAAACCAAATGATTAGAGAGATTCAGCTCCATGATCATGACTGTTCTCATCACGAACCCGAACACGAACACGAAACAGATCTCCATCTTGGTAACCTTTCCAAACAAGCTAACATGTTTGTGTGTTTGTGCTTTGCTTGAAACAATCGCCGTTTTTGGGTTTGTGTCGGTATATGCAGGAACCGCTTGCTTGTTGCTGCTGCATTTTTGGATACATGTTGCGTTATTAGTACGTAGAGTACGATCGTTGTTCTCTTCGTTTCGTCATGTAAGTGAACAGTTTTGTTTGATTTGGTTCGATCAAAGATTTATTGTTAACAATGATGCTAATTGGTTGATTTTGATTTCAGGATACTAAGAGGCATGTAGCTAAACCGAACATGACAATGGCTCCATATCAACGTTATCCAAGACCGGTTCGACAGCCATTAATCCCTCCTCAACATGAACCGGAAAACGAAGAAGGATTTCTCGGTTCGCTTGGAAAGCTTGTGGTGAAAACCGGTTCTTCGGTTACTGAGATGATGACCGGACCGAGGAAAGTTCCTCCCCAAGACTTCCACTACCACCATCCGCAACAGCCTAACCAGTGGCCGGTACAAGAGAGCTTTGCTATACCGGAAGAAGATGGACCACCGGCTTTAGAACCGAGATCAGGTACAAATCCGGATAAAACCTACCTTAGAGCACAAGGAACAAACCAAAAACCGGTCTTATACCAAGATTGTGACCAATACCAAAACCAACAGAAGCGAAAAGTGAACAATACCGAAGATAACCGAGAGAGAACGAGATTGTGTTTGGGGCAGTTCAGGAGCAGGACGGCCGCGAGAAGCTATGGTGATCAAGGCTGTTGATTTCAAGGAAGCCATGAACGATCAGCGAAATCTACGGCCTAGGATTAATTACATGGGATATTCTTCTCATGTTTACTGATTACAAAATCAGTTTTTCATGTGTGTAATATACTATCGCTATGTGTTTATTAGCCTTAAATTATTTTACTTATTAAACCTTCATACTTTAATAGTTTAATGTAAAATATTACTAGTATATTATTGATGATGGTAGGTAAGAGATTATTATCCCAGTACGAAATCATATTTTTTGAGATATTTGGGAAACAGCTCGACAATCTTATTAAAATTAGAAAGTTAGTATATGAGATCCGAAGCATTTAAGAATGCAAACACCGGTTCAGTTTTGGTTTATAATTAGAAAATTGAAAACGGTTAAGGGAATTAGATTCTTGAAAACCAGCTTGGCAGTTACGCAATTCCAGCTCTTGTTTTAGCTGCCATTTATTAATTCCCCTTCCTCTCCCCTTAAGAAACGGATACGTAAAAGGAATCATCTTGAAAGAGAGAGAGAGAGAGAGAGATTTAGGGTTAGGGTTGCAGAGAAGCAGGGGAAGGAGGACTCTGTATTCCTCTGTCCCTCTCCTTTAATCTATCTACTCGAGAAAACCAATGGGGGCTTCAATCTTTTCCCATCTCTGAAATGGACACGACCGACGATATGCACGAAGCCATGTTCGCGAAAGCGAAGTTGTTGTTTCTTCCTCCCATGTCTCGATCATCTCAGCCGTCTGTCCCAACGGTAACGTATGGTGGCAACGAATCAGAACCGTTGATAAGTTGGAGCCTGACGACCGTTGGTGGATCTCAGGGTGGAATAAGATGAGGGAATGGTCTGAAATCTTGGCTGGCCCCAAATGGAAAACATTCATCCGCCGCGTTGGCCCGCAGTCAATTCTGCGGCTGCGGGAGGAGACGTGAGGCCTGATCAGGTTGGTTTCCGGTACGATTCGTCTAGTTACTCGTTGAATTTTGATGATGGTAAAGAGATGGGTCATTTCGAAGACGAGTTTCCTTACCGTGATTACTCAATGAGGTTCACCGCACCCCTCCCTCCCGGTCTCCACCAAATGCTCCATGATTTTGACAACGATAACTACGCGCCGCCGATGATCAAGTAAAGGCCACACGTTTTTTTTGTTTTTGTTTCTGTGTCTTGTCTTCTAACGTGCAATGCACGTATGAAAGGTATCAGGTTTTATGATTTGCGAAGAATAATTATTTAATCATTTTTTTTTGTTTTCTTTTCAGTTGTTGTAATATCATTTCACTTTTGAATGAACTCATTGTTTAGTTGATAAAATTTCTCGCGATGATATCTAAGAGCATGATTAACCTGTGTTTCTTAGCGAAAATATAAGAACCGTCTCTTAAATAAGAATGTCTCTTAAATAAGAATCATTAAAAGACGTCTCTTAGCGGGAAAAATGTAAAAAAAAAAAAGATAAATTTTACGTTAAGAATCTCAATCCGGGTTAATCGTGACCTAAGTCTCATAAATTAAATTTGATTGTAATTTAGAAACAAACAATCTCATTAGACTTGCAAACCAAAAAGATATAATAATATATGCGTTATCCTTTCTTCTTAAAATGCTGTTCCAATGCTTGTTGGGCCTGGGAGTTGGGGAAGTCGGGACGACTATAGTAATGAGGTGCAACATCTACAAGCCATTCACCTCGAATATGTGAAACAGTTTGGAGGAAATCACCGCTGCTAGTTAAGACATGGTCGTTGTAGATCACCCACTCTGGCTTGTGATCTAAAGCAGCTGGAAGGATGCAGGTGAGCCACTTGCGTGTTATCCCTGACGGTCAAGTAGTGGCCAGTAGTGCGTTCTAGGTGAGCCACCTGCATGAAATAACCGGCAAGCAATGCCTTTCTTATGTTGACGTAGTAACCCAGGGTGTAGGAAGCAGTGCTACACAGCTTCAACCGTAACCTCGACATGATTTGGACCAGCTGCTCTCTGACACTAACTGCAGACTTCATTACTCTGTAGTCGATGAAGTTTGCGTAGCACCAATCCGGGTCTTGGTTGTTTTGCAAGAAAGATTGGAACACAGTCAAGAGTGTGAGGTGATCACTGTCAGTGTGTGCAAACCTGGATTTAGCTTCATCTGCTGCTGCTATCTGAGCTTTCTCCTCTTGGGATGATGAAAGGATTGGGCGATGATAGCATCGCTGCAACCGAAAGAATCTCGTCTGAGCAGTTGAGTTGAGGACTGGATATGAGCATCTTGGACAATTCTGGATCCAAGGGAAACTCACTCATCATCTCACCCGTCTCTGTCAAGTTATGATGGTCATCCACTGCTCCCAAGTCATACAAATCTTGCAAGGCCAAAGTGAAAATCCCGGTTGCAGGATGATCCATAAAAAAGAATTTTACCCAATCTGTTCCACACCCAGTTTTATCCAAGGTCAGAGCCTGTGTTTGCTAGGTTTGATCTCAATATTTCAGGAGCACAAGAGTCCAGTTTACTGTAAGTTTCTTCTGTGTAGAGCCTGAAACATTTCCCACGCTGTGTTCTACCGGCATGACCTGCTCGGTGGTCAGCACTTGCCTGGGATATTGGCAACACGAACATGCACTCGCCACGAGTTCTTGGTTGAATATTTTCTTCTTGGAGAAACCAGAATCAACCACGTAAACAATCCCGTCCATGGCCAAAGAAGTCTCCGCAATGTTGGTGGAGACAACAATCTTTCTCACGTGATCAGGTGTAGGATCGAATATCTTCTGTAGCGAGTCGTGGGGAAGAGTGGAATAAAGTGGCAAAACTTTGACCTCATCACCTCCAAGTTCAAGGGAGATTCTGCTGCATGCGTCTTCAATCTCTTCTTCCCCTGTTAAGAAAACAAGAACATCACCCCACTGGCTCGCACTTGTGAATCTGGATCACAGTGTTTATAGCAGACTCAAGATAGTTCATCTCAGGTGCTAGATCAGTACTATATGTAATGTCCACTGGATGAAGCCTTCCGGGGACTTTGATCAGAGGCGCACGCTCTATATACTTAATAAAATCGTTGTGTTCAAGGGCTTCACTCAACACGACCAACTTAACATCAGGCCGATCCTCCAAGACTCGTTCAAGAAAACCCAAAAGGCAAGTCCGTGCCCAAAGTTCTCTCGTGAGCCTCGTCCACAACAATCGCTTTGTATCTCGACAGGAGCCGATCCGACATTGCTTCTCTCAGAAGCATGCCATCGGTCAGGTACTTGAGCACCGTTCGGGGACTGCTGCCAGGTCCTCGAAACGGACCGTGTAACCCACTTCTTCCCCGATCTCTACATCCATCTCTTCAGCAACTCGACGCGACGCACACGTGGCTGCAACTCTACAAGGCTGCGTGCAACCAACCATCCACGTACTCCCACTAGGGCTAGGGTTAGGGTTTGCTTCCGAGCACTGCTTCTAAAACAAACTGTGGGATCTGCGTAGTTTTGCCACAGCCCGTCTCACCGACCAAAGTTACAATCTGATTTTCCTTGAATGTTTTGAGGAACTCTTGTTTCTGCAACCACACTGGTAGTTTCCTCCGTTTCTCTACAATCTCCAAATATCTCTCCGAGTAAGCTGCCTTCTTCTTCCATCATCATCATCTTTAAACAAAATTTATCTTTACCAAAGCCCCCTTCTGTATTTATAGTAAATAGTAATCTCCTAAAACAATGTCTAGTTAATAATTTCCTTTTCAACAAACTAATATTGAGAACGTTTCTATAATTTCAGCAAATTAATTTGTTAAGTATCTATTATTTCCTTTTCAACAAAACATGTTTTCCTGATATTAACATTTTAGTAATTGTAGATTTTTTTGAGTCTCAAAAAAAAAGATAACACTAATTTAATAGTGAATGATATTTTATTTATTTAAATGAAAATATTTATTTCATATAGTATTTCTATTTTTATATCAATAAACTATAATTATAATATTTATAAAAATAGCATATAATTTTATTCTTGTTTCTTAAATTTACTTAAAATTAATTTACAATAATATTAATAATACTAATATGAAATTAAATAATGCACTATTTTATAAAACATTAAACATTTTAATTAGATTTGTTAGATTTTCTTCAACTGATTTTGTTTGAACTATAAATAATTAAATTTATAATTAAAATTGAGTCATTAAGATTTTAAATGTATATATATTTGCTTGACTAAAGTAAATATTAAAAAAGTGTTATAATAATAATTATTGAAATGGTCTTACTATGACTTTTGTCTAGTAAATTTTTTTGTACTTCTCTTTTAATAGAGAAGACTAGCTGGAACCCAATCAAGAACTGAACCATAACCTAATATATAAAAGAACATTAATACTATGTACATATAACATAACCAAATATGTATATATAATTTAAAATTTTATTAAAAGTATCTAAATATATTTTAAAGAAAAATAATTATTAAAAATTATTTAAACTACCCGAAATTATCTGAGAATCTTTGGACGTTTTTATCTTAAATATTCCAAAATAATTTAAATTGGCTGATATTTTTATACGAATTATCTTAATTAATCGATATTTTATCAAAGTATTCGATAAGTTACCCAAAATACCTCAACTGAACCAAATGAAATAGTTTTTTCCAAAGTTTTCGAATCTTTAAATCGAACATAACTCTAACTAAACTAAACCCAACCAACCTGAAAATAGTTAGGATACTAATTGGATTCCTTGACCTATTCGAGATACATGATGCCCAAAAGAACCCGAAACACCAAGAGCTAAAGGTGACCAAGCTTAGCTTGTCTATTAGCGCATTTAACATGTCACATTTTTCTTGGTACTTTTCATTCAACTTTGCTTCCCAACAGTCATCATCAGCGCTTCAAATCTAATTATTAAACCGAGCTGAATAAAATATCTGTTAAGAAACTAATGGGGGAACTTGTGTATTCTTATTCATATCAATCGATGGTGCCCTTTATATATAGGGAGTTACAACTAGATAAATGGAAACATAACATATTCCTAGATAGACATAGAAAAGGAAAACACAATCCAACTAGGAAAAGGAAAACATGGTCGATCCTTATCTTCATGGCCGATGGGAATATTCCTTTCTGGTCGAGAAGATTCCTTTCGGTCCAACCTCTGGTCCGATTTGGTTATGTCCAATCTATTGGTTATTGCATCCACAATCATCTGGTTCATAACACTCCCCCTTGGATGTTATAACCATATAGAGCTTACAATACGTTTAGTATGTTGCCTCGTTAAAACCTCCCCATGGTAAACCCAAAACCCATCGTGGTAAAAGGGAACCCATAGACAGGAAAAAGAGTACAACCGTATTGCTCCCCCTGATGAATGCACCACTATAGATCCTTCAATCTTCTCATCCCGATCTGGTGGATGAGCTTCCTTAGTGTAGAGGTTGGCAGTGCTTTAGTGAATAGGTCGGCTGAGTTGTCGCATGAACGTACTTGAACAACATGAACCTCCTTTGCTTTCTGCAACTCGTGGGTGAAGAAGAACTTTGGTAAGATGTGCTTGGTCCGGTCCCCTTTGATATAACCGTCTTTGAGTTGAGCAATACAAGCAGCATTGTCTTCGTATAGGACCGTTGGCTCTTTGTCTTCAGTCATCCCACAGTCATCACGGATGTGTTGAGTCAATGATCTCAACCAAACGCACTCCCTACTTGCCTCATGAATAGCCAAAATCTCGGCATGGTTGGAAGAAGTGGCCGAGATGGTCTGCTTCATAGATCGCCATGAAATTGCTGTTCCACCGTAGGTAAAGACGTAGCCTGTCTGTGACCTTGCATTGTGTGGATCTGATAGATAACCTGCATCAGCAAAACCAACTAAAGATTCTTGGTTATGGTTAGTGTAAAACAAACCTAAATCTTTAGTCCCTTTCAAATATCGAAGTAAGTGTTTAATCCCGTCCCAGTGCCTTTTGGTCGGATTGGAACTGAACCTGGACAAGAGGTTTACAGCAAAGGATATATCCGGCCGTGTATGGGTTGCCAAATACATCAAGGCACCAATGGCACTGAGATATGGCACTTCGGGACCAAGGACTTCCTCATCGTCCATCTTTGGGCGAAATGGGTCCGTGTCCGGACTGAGTGACCTCACGACCATCGGGCTTGTCAATGGGTGAGCCTCGTCCATATTGAATCTCTTGAGTATCTTTTCAGTATATGCCATTTGATGCACAAGGATTCCATCATTCTTATACTCAAGTTGCAATCCCAAACAGAATTTAGTTTTGCCTAGGTCTTTCATTTCGAATTCTTTCTTAAGATATTCGACTGTTTGGGCGATCTCACCAGAGGTTCCAACGATGTTTAGATCGTCTACATACACTGCTATAATCACAAAGCCCTTAGGATCAAACTTCTTTATGAAGATACATGGACTGATAGGATCATTTTTGTATCCTTCTTTCACTAAGTACTCGCTGAGGCGATTGTACCACATCCGGCCGGACTGCTTAAGTCCATATAGTGATTTGTTAAGTTTGATGCAGTGTTGATCTCGAGATCCTTTCTTATCTTTCATTTCTATACCCTCTGGGATCCTCATGTAGATGTCATTGTCCAGTGGTCCATATAGATAGGCGGTTACAACATCCATTAACCGTAAATCCAAATTTTCTCTTATGGCCAGACTGATTAGGAATCTAAAAGTAGTTGCATCCACCACAGGGGAATAAGTTTCCTCATAATCGATTCCTGGTCTTTGGGTGAATCCCTGTGCAACGAGTCGTGCTTTGTATCTCACGACCTCGCCATTTTCATTTCTCTTTCTCACAAAGACCCATTTGTACCCAACTGGTTTGACATCTAATGGTGTTCGTATGAGTGGACCGAATACACCTCTTTTCTTTAAAGAATTTAACTCCACGTTTATGGCCTCTTTCCACTTTAGCCAATCTGATCTTTGCATGCATGCATATATAGACGTGGGTTCTTGATCCTCATTTTCCATTAGTTCAAGTGCTACTTGGTATGCAAATATATCAGTGATGTCGACATCATTTCTATTCCATTTCTTCCCAGACATCAGATAGTTTATAGATATCTCATTGTTCTCATGATCATCAGTACCATGATGCAAGGCGTCCCGAGCATCACTGGACGGTACGGACGGACCATCGACCATGGTTTTATCCGAACCATCGACCGCAGCCGGTCGGGTCGGTTCATCGACCACGTCTGAGGACGGTTGGTCGGGATCGGCCAAGCCCCGGGTAAGGCCGGCTATGTCTGGTCGGGTTCCACCATCGGCTGCACCTCTTCTTTTCCGTGGTTGTTTATCTTTGGAACCAACAGGTCTACCACGTTTGAGACGTGCTGTAGATTCAGTAGCAACTTGACTAGGTCCTCTTGGGACATCTAATTTGATAGGTGCATTTATAGCTGGTATATGTGACTTAGTCACTCTGTTTGGGTCAGCAAAGGAATCTGGCAATTGATTAGCTAGCTTTTGCAAATGAATGATTTTCTGGACCTCAAGATCGCACACTTGAGTCCGAGGATCTTGCCATGTTAAGGATGTTTGATTCCATGAAATCTCTTTGATTTCTTGACCAGCTTTGGATCTCCTCCTAACGTTGGAAGTTCGGATTCATTGAAATGACAATCCGCATACCTGGCCTTAAACAAATCGCCCGTAGTTGGCTCGAGGTATTTTATAATCGTGGGAGATTCAAATCCAACGTATATCCCCATCCTTCTCTGAGGTCCCATCTTCGTTCTCTGTGGTGGAGCTATTGGAACGTAAACAGAACAGCCAAATGTTTTAAGATGGGATATGTCTGGCTCTTGACCCGTTAGCAATTGCGATGGGGAATACTTATGATCACTAGATGGTCTGATGCGTATGAGCTCGGCCGCATGAAGGACCGCGTGTCCCCATGCTGAAACCGGCAACCTCGACCTCATGAGCAATGGTCGGGCTATCAGCTGAATGCGTTTTATGAATGATTCGGCTAAGCCGTTCTGTGTATGTACATGTGCCACGGAATGTTCCACTGTCACCCCCATGGACATACAGTAATCATTGAACGCTTGAGATGTGAATTCACCAGCATTATCAAGACGTATCGTCTTCAAAGGAAAATCTGGAAAGTGGGCTCGTAGTCTTATAAGTTGAGCGAGCAATCTGGCTAATGCCAAGTTACGGGTCGATAATAAGCATACATGCGACCATCTGGTCGATGCATCTATAAGGACCATGAAATATCGAAAGATCCCACAAGGTGGGTGTATAGGTCCGCATATATCGCCCTGGATTCTTTCCAGAAAGTTTATAGTTTCCTTTGTCACCTTAACTGGTGATGGCCTTACGATCAACTTCCCTTGTGAACAGGATGCACACGATAGGTGCTTGGGAATGATTCGTTTTTCTTTCAATGAATGGCCTCTGGTGTTAGCTATCAGCTTACGCATCATGTTAGATCCGGGATGGCCAAACCGGTCATGCCATAGTGTAAAGTGATCAATGGCTGTTTTATTAAATAGAGCATTTGCCTCTATCATACTGACTTGAGCGTGATATAGTCCAGTAGATAGTGCGGGTATGGTTTCTAAGACTTTCTTATGTCCTTGGCCGATTTCTACTATCTGAAGGAATTCTTTATTTCCTTCGCCCTTTGTTTCAATATGATAACCATTCATACGAATGTCTTTGAAGCTCAATAGACTTCTCTTAGAATTGGGTGAATACAAGGCATCTGATATTTCGAGATGCGTACCCATGGGCAGTAGAATGTATGCTTGGCCGTGACCTTCAATGAGGTTCAGACATACCCGCTATTGTGGAAATGTTTGCTCTTTTAATAGTTAAGTTTATGAAGTATCTTTTATCCTTAAGGATCGTGTGGCTCGATCCACTGTCTACTATGATCACATCCTTGTTATTGGCCATTTCTAAAACAAGGTTAATAGGACGTTCGTTCAGATACTTTATGCATAGAAATGACGATCATGGAAATGAATATAGAAATGACTATATAGAAATGATTCATAGAAATGTCAAACACCAAAACAAATTAAAAACAAAACAAAACGTTTAAGGGTCACAGATGTCGAATTCATTCCTTGGTATCTTTATCATCTTTATCATCCTTGAGACAATCAGAAGTCTCATATCCTAGTGAATCATCTTTCTCATGATCAAAGTCATTCTCATCATCTTGGATTATCATGTGGGCCTCAGGATTCTTTTTCTTCAGACTTTCTTGGTACAATTCGCATAAGTGTCTGGGAGTCCTGCACGTCTTTGCCCAATGATTACTCATTCCACACCTATGGCAAGCTGATTTGGTCGGCTGAGAGGGTTTGGATTGATTCCTCGGCCTCGTCCATTTCCTCGACCATACGAGTTGTTCTGGACTCTATCTCGGCCATTGTCTTGTCCATACGGACTGCCTCGACCACCACGGCCGTAGTTACCTCGGCCGCGGCCACGTCCTGTCCACCTGCGGCCTCGGCCGTGTGAGTTTGAATGGACGTGGTTCGCTTCACTTTCGTTATTAGTTGCGTGTGCCTCAGGTAGTGGTGTGGATCCAGGAGGTCTCATTTCACTGTTCTTCATGAGGAGTTCATTGTTTTGCTCTGCAAGGAGTAAACAAGATATGAGATCAGCATAAGTGGTGAAGCCCTTTTCTCTATACTGCTGTTGAAGCAACACATTGCTTGTGTGGAATGTGGAAAAGGTTTTCTCTAGCATATCCTTTTCCGTAATCTTATCTCCACACAGTTTCAGCTTTGAAACGATCTTGAACAGTGCTGAATTGTACTCGTCCACAGACTTAAAGTCTTGGATTCTGAGGTGAGTCCAATCATAACGAGCTCTGGGTAAGATCACCAATCTTTGATGATCATATCTGCTTTTCAGCTCTGTCCAGAGTTCGAGAGGATCCTCAACTGTCAAGTACTGATCTTTGAGACTCTCGGCCAAGTGATGCCTTATGAGGTGGATGGCTCGGTATTTGTCCTTTTCAGAGACTTCATATTCATCCTCAATAGCTATCACCGAGTCCTCTTGACTTTAGGATGATCTTGGTGTCAAGCGCCCATTGGAGGTAATTATCTCCAGATAGATTAAGGGCCGCATATTCCAAGTTCTGGATTTTCGACATCTGAAACCATATAGTTATGTGATTTAGATTTCAGGTTTCATAATCTTTCTCATTAGGTTTTCTTGATTTGATTTCAATCAATCGGTTTCATGTTTTATGACCTTATGGTCGATTTTGATTTAAAACAGTTTGTGAAGTTTTAACAATCCTAGCAATTCGTTTCTAGGTTCTTAAACAAAACAAGCAAGCAATCAAGCAATCAATCAATTCGATTTTAAGAGATTAGGTTTTATGAAATCGGTTTTAGGTTTAGGGTTTTAAACAATCCTATCAATCTTAATTCAATTCAAGATTAGGGTTTCATTGATTAACAACCTATCACCAGGTTTCTAAGTGATTTGCAATCAGACTACTCAATCAATCAATCAATGGATGTGTACCCTAGATGATCAGGATGAAGTTCCCTAAACTATCCAGCAACCTAGCAAAGTTCTATCGATCAATATTTAGAATTAGGGTTTGATCGAGTTACCTTTAGGTCTAGACGGGTTGCACGGACCACCGAGAGGGCTGTCGCGGTTCGTGGGCTGTGTCGCGGATTGATCGGGTGTGTAGGATGCTATCGGGTGCTGGTTCTGGTACTGGATCGTGGTTCGTGTGTATCGGCTGTCTATCGGCTGATGAACGGGTGTAGAGAACCTCTATCGGGTTGTGATCCGGCTGGTATGTGTCACGGGTGTGTGCCGGGTGTGTATCGCGAGTGTGTGTGTGTCGCGGGTGTCCTCCGGGTGCTTATCGCGTGTGGTGTGTGTCGCGGCTGTTGTATCGCGAGTGGTTCGCGTGTGGTGTGTGCCGGATGTGTATCGCAGGGTGCAGGTAACCTCCGGGTGTATCGCGGATGGTTCGTGTATCGCGGGTGTGCTTATCGCCGGGTGTAGGTCTTCACGCGGGTAAGGGTTTGTGCCGGCTGGTTCGTGAATCGCGGATGGAGATCTTGGTCGCGGTAAGGCTTTGTGTGCCGGTTGATATCGATCAGAGAGAGAGATCGAACAAGAGAGATTGAAGAAGAAAGCTTGACGGCTGGTTTTGGGTTTATGAGTTTCGAGTAAGGGTTAGGGTTTTAGAGAGACGTATCGTGCTGATAACGTGTTAAGAAACTAATGGGGGAACTTGTGTATTCTTATTGATTCAATCGATGGTGCCCTTTATATATAGGGAGTTACAACTAGATAAATGGAAACATAACATATTCCTAGATAGACATAGAAAAGGAAAACACAATCCAACTAGGAAAAGGAAAACATGGTCGATCCTTATCTTCATGGCCGATGGGAATATTCCTTTCTGGTCGAGAAGATTCCTTTCGGTCCAACCTCTGGTCCGATTTGGTTATGTCCAATCTATTGGTTATTACATCCACAATCATCTGGTTCATAACAATATCGTTTACGAATGTCGTTTGTGTAGTAGTTACTTCATATTTTGACTTTGTTCGATCTCTACTATTTTCATGTGTAAAATCGTTTCTGTCAAAAGTAAATTTGATTAAGCCTTTCTGTATAATAATCAGATCTAATCAAGAGATTTTCTTGGGATAGCAATACTCACAGAACTCTACTTTACTTGCTTTTAAATAAAACTCACAAACACTCTGGGTCTTTCTTTTGGTGCTTAGATCATTCTCTCAGATTATCTTTCTTCACCCAAAGCTGTATCAGCAGTTTTAACCCCCTCACTGGAGATTTTGATCTCTCAGGGTAACTCTCTTAATTATGGTACGCTTGAATTATATATTTATTGTCTTGAACTATGCTCTGTTTTTTTTTTTTTTTTGCAAACGTAACATATGATTGTGACATGAATCGTAAATGTTTAAATAATTTACTGTTGCTAGTGAATTGTTCTATACTTTTTATAAAGTTGGATTCATGAATATCAGCATAAGAAAAACAGAAGAAGTCTTGGAAGCTAAAATGGACCTGAAAATACCATTTTTGTTTCTAGTATTAGTTATATGCTCAATGGTTATTGAAAAAGAAAGCAAACATGGCTTTTACATTGTGGACAAAAAAAAAAAGAGGACACTGACTCACGTTTAGCATATTGGGCAAGACTGCTAGTAATCCTTAGGACCTGATTCTATCCTTAAGACTATTCATGTAACCAGATAGTATTCATGTAACCACCAGCTCTGTATATACTCTCTACGTTTTGCTGGGAAAGAAAAAGAAGCGGTTGGTGTTCAGAGGAACCCAAAACCTGAAACATAGTCCCAAAAGAGGATCATGGAACGATCTCTGAGCACTCCTTTCACTATGGTCTCTTGACTTTGCTCTTCATTATAGTAGCAGATAACAAGATCTTTTAGCTGTGCCTTTGCATAAACCAAATCACCATTCTTTGTCAGACCTTGAAAAGAGGGAGGTGATCGAGTCATCCACCTGTTGACATCTCGAATGGGGAAGAGGGGTGTTTAGCAACACAAGAGACCATTTGTTGTCACTGACATCTTCTAGCACCCAGATTCTGTGAATGCCTTGCAACTTGTTTTCAAATGAAATCCCAACTTTGCCTCTGATATTGAAAGGACAAGTTTCACAGCGAGAGTATCTTGACACTGAAGTCTCAGGGATTTGGTAGGAAACAAAAGCTTCGGTCTGCAGATTGAATCTGATCATAGCCATTACTATTGATGAATCAGGGACAGGGACAGGGGACAGGGACAGGGAGTTGTGCTGCATAGTATAGGTCTTCGTTGATGCAGACCGAGCTCATGTGAGAAGCTGTTTCTGGTTCATGGTCAGTTTCACACTCTAGTGGTCTCCACTCCCAGAAGCGCTCCTTGTCCTCCACGGTTAGAACCCTGGGTTACCAAAGCGATGTTTGTGGTGCGATTTACTCAGGGCAAGTACCTTGAACTTTGAGGTAGAAGGGGAGAACCCAATGAATGTCTTGAACATCACCCCTGAATCTTCAGATAATCTGGGAAGGACTTTGCAGTAGCCGATCGAGGGATTTATCAACAAACAATCATCATCAGATCCGGAACAGATGATGCCATTAGAGTGGCTCAGAGGAAGATCGAGATACCTATCAGTAACTGAAAACAGAGAGGTGACTGATTCTGGATCGTTGAATCTGGAGAGAAGGAAGTTCCATCCCCTGGAACAGTATCCGGAAGCCACGACGAATGCGTCTTCTTTTCGTAAGCTTTCTTGAAGAGGGCACTTCTCACGATACACGCAAAATCAGGAGCGTACAGCATCAATTTCCCTATACTGTTTCCTGGTAGACGGAGAAGTAACTCCACTTTTACATCTTCAGGAAGCGACTGAAGACGTGGTTGATCTTCCATCGCACAAGACGAGAAAAAACGGCGGCGGAGAAAAGCGGCGCGGAGAAAAGCGGCGCGGAGAAAAGCGGCGGCGAGAAAAGCGGCGGAAAATGCGGCAGAGAATGCGGCGGAAAATGCGGAGAAAGCGGCACAGAAAATGCGGAGAAAAGCGGCGGAAAAGTGGCGGAAAATGCGGCGGAGAAAAGGCGGCGGAGAAAATGCGGAGAAAGCGGCAGAGGAAAGCGGACACGTGTGGGAGACAGAAAGTGTAATATTGTTTTAATCCTTTTGTTGCCTTTAACTTATTTATTTTGATCTCTTATTACTACTTTAATTTCGCAATTTGAAAATTAGCCGTTAGCAACGTAATCTCTTTGCCAAATCTTAAAAATCGATATTAGAATCTTTCGTTTTTTTTTTTAATTCTTTGTGCTAACTACGTTTGTGTTTTACAGACAGTCATATTTTATATAATAAACTGATTACCAATAAAATTTGCAAACTATTATTCTTTTTTTTTGTACATTCATTAATAGTAAAAGGTCAATAAACATAATTTAAGACATGCATGATGAAAATAAACTAGTAACATCAGGAGTATTAAAATAAATTTGTAGAAAAAAAAACATTCTCTCACGTGGGTTATACTATAGCAACAACATGAACTAGTAGTTTCTTCCATCAAAAAAGAAAGGTTGTCTTGTAATATCCTACGTCATCTTAAAATACATTTCCGACTAATTGAAGTTTTTTTTTTTTTTTTGCTAAATTTTGACTAATTGAAGTTGATCCCTACGCTTACAACTCAAGCTAATTTACTGAATCTCCGACTAATATTGTACAACTCAAACTAATGTACATGGTTATTTTTTAAACCAAAAAAAATAAATAAATAAAAAAAGGGAGAAGAAAGTAACAATAGTGGCTTTTTGCTTTTATTTTGGAGGCAGATGGAAACTTTGACCGAATCCTATTGTAACAAAGACCTTACAAGTAATAAATAAAACACTTTTGCTTCCTTTTTATGATGTAAAGCCATATATAGACTTTTGCGTTCCTTGCCTTTCCAACTAGCAAACCAGTCTGAGAATCTTCTGTTTGTTAGTATCTATCATTATAAAACTCTTTATTGATAAATATTCACATTTTGTGGATACGACTCCTGAATTGGTGGAGACTATACAAAGAGCTGGATTCAAGTTACAGACTTTGAATCTGATTTTTGAAAACAATAATGAGGTTCTTGTTTAATTAAATTGATCTTTCTCCTCCATTTTGTGATTAAGGAAACACATCATTAATGTTCAATTTTATTTAAGATTACTTTTCTTTCATTTGTTCCTCCCAAGAAGACAATGTGGTAAATTACAAAAAGTGGAAATTAATGTTTTATCAGCTTTAGATCAGGGCCGGTACTAGTAGTAAGCCTGATCAGGTTGGTTTCCGGTACGATTCGTCTAGTTACTCGTTGAACTTTGATGATGGTAAAGAGATTGGGTCATTTTGAAGACGAGTTTCCTTACCGTGATTACTCAATGAGGTTCACCGCGCCGTCCCTTCCGGTCTCCACCAAATGCTCCATTGATTTTGACAACGATAACTACGCGCCGCCGATGATCAAGTAAAGGCCACACGTTTTTGTTTTTGTTTTTGTTTTTGTGTCTTTGTCTTCTAACGTGCAATGCACGTATGGAAGGTGTCAGGTTTTATGATTTGCGAAGAATAATTATTTAATCATTTTTTTTGTTATCTTTTCAGTTTTGTAATATCATTTCACTTTTGAATGAACTCATTGTTTAGTTGATAAAAATTTTCTCCGATGAAATCTAAGTCTCATAAATTAAATTTGATGTAATTTAGACTTGCAAACCAAAAAGATATAATAATATATGCGTTATCCTTTCTTCTTAAAATGCTGTTCCAATGCTTGTTGGGCCTGGGAGTTGGGGAAGTCGGGACGACTATAGTAATGAGGTGCAACATCTACAAGCCATTCACCTCGGAATATGTGAAACAGTTTGGAGGGAAATCACCGCTGCTAGTTAAGACATGGTCGTTGTAGATCACCCACTCTGGTTTGTGATCTAAGCAGCTGGGAAGGATGCAGGTGAGCCACTTGCGTGTTATCCCTGACGGTCAAGTAGTGGCCAGTAGTCCGTTCTAGGTGAGCCACCTGCATGAAATAACCGGCAAGCAATGCCTTTCTTATGTTGACGTAGTAACCCAGGGTGTAGGAAGCAGTGCTACCACAGCTTCAACCGTAACCTCGACATGATTTGGACCAGCTGCTCTCTGACACTAACTGCAGACTTCATTACTCTGTAGTCGATGAAGTTTGCGTAGCACCAATCCGGGTCTTGGTTGTTTTGCAAGAAAGATTGGAACACAGTCAAGAGTGTGAGGTGATCACTGTCAGTGTGTGCAAACCTGGATTTTAGCTTCATCTGCTGCTGCTATCTGAGCTTCTCCTCTTGGGATGATGAAAGGATTGGGCGATGATAGCATCGCTGCAACCGAAAGAATCTCGTCTGAGCAGTTGAGTTGAGGACTGGATATGAGCATCTTGGACAATTCTGGATCCAAGGGAAACTCACTCATCATCTCACCCGTCTCTGTCAAGTTATGATGGTCATCCACTGCTCCCAAGTCATACAAATCTTGCAAGGCCAAAGTGAAAATCCCGGGTGCAGGATGATCCATAAAAAAGAATTTTACCAATCTGTTCCACACCCAGTTTTATCAAGGTCAGAGCTGTGTTTGCTAGGTTTGATCTCAATATTTCAGGACAAGAGTCCAGTTTACTGTAAGTTTCTTCTGTGTAGAGCCTGAAACATTTCCCACGCTGTGTTCTACCGGCATGACCTGCTCGGTGGTCAGCACTTGCCTGGGATATTGGCAACACGAACATGCACTCGCCACGAGTTCTTGGGTTGAATATTTTCTTCTGGGAGAAACCAGAATCAACCACGTAAACAATCCCGTCCATGGCCAAAGAAGTCTCCGCAATGTTGGTGGAGACAACAATCTTTCTCACGTGATCAGGTGTAGGATCGAATATCTTCTGTAGCGAGTCGTGGGGAAGAGTGGAATAAAGTGGCAAAACTTTGACCTCATCACCTCCAGTTCAAGGGAGATTCTGCTGCATGCGTCTTCAATCTCTTCTTCCCCTGTTAAGAAAACAAGAACATCACCCACTGGCTCGCACTTGTGAATCTGGATCACAGTGTTTATAGCAGACTCAAGATAGTTTCATCTCAGGTGCTAGATCAGTACTATATGTAATGTCCACTGGATGAAGCCTTCCGGGGACTTTGATCAGAGGCGCACGCTCTATATACTTAATAAAATCGTTGTGTTCAAGGGCTTCACTCAACACGACCAACTTAACATCAGGGCCGATCCTCCAAGACTCGTTCAAGAAAACCCAAAAGCAAGTCCGTGCCAAAGTTCTCTCGTGAGCCTCGTCCACAACAATCGCTTTGTATCTCGACAGGAGCCCGATCCGACATTGCTTCTCTCAGAAGCATGCCATCGGTCAGGTACTTGAGCACCGTTCGGGGACTGCTGCAGTCCTCGAAACGGACCGTGTAACCCACTTCTTCCCCGATCTCTACATCCATCTCTTCAGCAACTCGACGCGACGCACACGTGGCTGCAACTCTACAAGGCTGCGTGCAACCAACCATCCACGTACTCCCACTAGGGCTAGGGTTAGGGTTTGCTTCGAGCACTGCTTCTAAAACAAACTGTGGATCTGCGTAGTTTTGCCACAGCCCGTCTCACCGACCAAAGTTACAATCTGATTTTCCTTGAATGTTTTGAGGAACTCTTGTTTCTGCAACCACACTGGTAGTTTCCTCCGTTTCTCTACAATCTCCAAATATCTCTCCGAGTAAGCTGCCTTCTTCTTCATCATCATCATTTTTTTTAATGACAAGTTCTTCACCGAAGCCACCTTCTGTACCTATATATATAGATCTCCTAAAACAATGTCTAGTTGATAATTTTCCTTTTCAACAAACTAATATTGAGAACGTTTCTACAATTCAGAAAATTGATTTTGTTAAGTATCTATGATTTCCTTTTCAACAAAACATGTTTTCCTTTTCAAAATAAATGAATACCTTCATTCAAAAAAAAATGAATACCAATAAAATTGCAAACTATAATTCATTTTTTTTGTACATTCATTAATAGTAAAAGGTCAATAACATAACTAAGACATGCATGATGAACATAAATTAGTAACATCAGGAGCATTAAAATAAATTTGTAGAAAAAAAACATATTCTCACGTGGGTTATACTATAGCTACAGCATGAAACTAGTAGTATCTTCCATCAAAAAGTTGTACTGTAATGTCCTACGTCATCTTAAAATATATTCCGACTAATGAAGTTGATCCCTAAGGGCATCATTATCCCTAGAACCCCTAATGGGGGTTCTTAATTTTTTTTTTGTTTTTTTTTTGCTGCTTAAGAAAAAAAGAAAAAGAAAATTAAAAAACGAACCAATCGCGGGCCGCCACGTGTCAGTGGGGCCTGCAAACAGTGTAAGAAACTCTCTAAAACCGATTCTTATTTAGTAGTTTTTAGAAGCGGTTCTTGCACTGTTCATAGGCCCCACTGACGCGAACAGTGCAAGAAACCCTCCTAAGAACCCCGGATAATCATGCTCTAAGAGCATCTAGACCTGGGTTCTTATTTTTTTTCTGTTTTAAAAAAAAAAAAAAAATTAAAACGAACCAATCGCGGGCCGCCACGTGTCAGTGGGGCCCGCGAACAGTGTAAGATACATAGTAAATGGGGTTCTTATTTAAAAGAAATAAGAGCATCTTTATCCAAGACTCTTAAGAAGGGTTCTTGCACTGTTTGCGGGTCCCACTGACACGTGGGGCCGTGAACAGTGCCAAGAACCATCTCCTAAAATTCCTAATTAAGAAACTGTTTTTGAAGGGTTTTTTACACGGATCCCACTGACACGTGGGCAGCCTGCGATTGGTTTAGTTTTTTTATTATTATTATTATTTTTTTTAAATCAAAAAAAAAAGAAAAAAAAATAAGAACCCCCTTTTGGGGTTTTGGATAAAGATGCCCTAAGAGATGAGTTTTAGGGGAATTAGTGAGATTCACGCCTTAAGATTCTCAGTAAGAACCCCCAATAATCCTGCCCTAAGCTATAAAACTCAAGCTATTTACTGAATCTCCGACTACTATTGTACAACTCAAACTAATGTATTTTTTTTTTTTTTTGAAACGCACAATGGACATTGTTAGTTTTCTTTGACCAAAAAAAAAGAGAGAAGAAAGGAACATAGTGG
>CAJHQP010007487.1:0-32014 GCA_905132765.1 Moricandia arvensis | reverse complement strand
AAAGTTCCAACCTACTAGGGTCATTCTCGTTCTAGCTTATAGATCCAGTAGGAATTCCGGAGGGCGTACTTGAGGATGTGCCGTGCGCATTCATAACTGCGATATACCTGCAGATTTCATAAGTGCTTAAATTTGAGCGAGAACCTTGAAATCCAATCAATCTAAGAAGACCTTTCCTGGCCACTCCGGAGCGATCATTGATGTCAGAGGGGATGTATATGCCTCACATCGGAAAGATACCGATGGTCTTTGAACATGGAAAATATAATAAAGCAACCTTCGATCGACGTCAAACGTACCATAATCAATTACCTTTCTGACCTAACAGAAGAATCATTCATAGATATGTGCTCAAATAAACCTCTAGAGAAATCAATTACTGAAATAAACAAACTCTAGAGAATCAATTACTGAATCATTGATACTCCTTCCTCTTTTATTTCATTTTACTTTAAGACTTATACTCATATTTATTTTTCTTGTTGCATTTGGATTAGACTACTTATTTAATGCTGTTTGGATGTTTTTAACGTGTGCTTGAGTGTCTTAAGAGCTAACCCAAAGAGAAATGATGAGAATGGAGAGAGAACACACACAATTCAGTCTATTAGCTTAGCATCGATCGATGCCTCCTTGTTGCTTGATGGATGACGAACTAACAAAGAGTAACTAGTTTTTGCGCTTCTGATTATATACTACTACTTCACTATTCATCTATCTTATCTACTTTTGAAGATTACCCGAATTAGTTCGAATCACACCATCGCATCAGATACCACCCACACACCACCAATCGACGTGATGCGTCTTACGCATTCGCCGACACTCACCTCTTGACACTAGAATCAGAATACTCCTAACAGGAGTTAGCGTTCATATCCACATATCTCTATACACTGTTATCTCGTGATTGAATTTCTCCTAACCAAACCGACAGCATCTACACTTGGGACAGTGTATTTTAAAGTCTCGAGGAGGTTCGCTTAATGCTATCTTATCATTGTCTTTGAGTCTCTTAATTACATATATATATATCAAGTTTTTCTATCAATACACCATTACTCTAACGTCATGAAGGGACTATTATCAAGATTTTATTATCTGACTACACCACACTTTACGCACACCATTCTCTAGACGAAGCGCTTTTCGTTTAGCATACACATTATAGCAGATCACCAACAGTGGATCATCCATGTCACTATATCACACTTGCTCGAGAAAGTTTGCATGTAACCGTAAAGCTGATTTCCACATTATCCTGATATTATCTGCTGCTACAGGATTGCGTACTATACTGCGGATCAGATTCTTCCTCAAGTCTGGCGACGCGTAATCGTAACGCCCCCACCACGCGCCACAACACTAATGGCCATCACGCCCGCTCTCTCTCGGCCCGTGGGACCCAACGCCGCTTCACAAAGTCGGCCTATGCATTAGTCTTTTTTCTAAAGGCATCGAAATCATTGTATCCCATATCCTCTGCAACACCACACCCGGAACTTCGTGTTTGGTGCTCACTCGCCCACTATCTCACGAATCACTTCCCGATAAGTCACCCATCCTTTCACTTAACTCTAGCATAAGCACGCTTAACCCTGGAGTTCAAAACGGATGTGTGACAGAAAAGGTAAGTCAACTTTGGTGACATAGGTAGCCAAATCATTCTCTTAAGCATTTCCAAAACTATCACAACTCGGCGATGTCTACAATTCACCCTCTTCTCAAAGAACGCCAACGAACCCACCTCGCGTTGCGCCCCGATGACAGCGTCTCAAAATGCCTCTCGGTCACGAACCAGCATGGACTGAAACCAGCTCTGATACCACTGTACGCCCCGACCCCCCACAGCTCAGCGCCACCCACACCTGCTCCTCTCGGCCGCGGCCCCATCCGTCTCCAACGGTCGTGTGCGTTATCTCGAGGCTCTAAATCATTGTTCTTACTAAACCGCAATCACCACCACGACCTTCCCTGTGCTTTAGGCCTCACCTCACTCACACAGTCTATCTGCGAATCACTTCCGATAGCGTCACCCATCCTTTCACTACTCCAGCATAAGCACGCTTAACCCCTGGAGTTCTAAACGGATGTGTGATGGAAAAGGTAAGTGCACTTTGGTGACATAGGTAGCCAAATCAATTCTCTTAAGCCTTTCTACATATCACAACTTGGGATGCTTTTAATTCACCCCCTCTCAAAGAACGCGACGCCCTCATTGCGCCCCACAACAGGTCTACGACGCCTCTCGGGTCAGAACCGAGATGGCTAACCAGCTCTGATACCACTTGTAAAGCCCCGACCTCCACAACTAATGGGCCACCACGCCCGCTCTCTCGACCCGTGGGCCCCATCCCGTTCCAACGATCGGTGCGTTATTTTTTTCCAAGGCTCGAAATCATTGTTTATTATCCATGCAATCCACCACCCGACCTTTCCTCGTGTTTGGGCCTCACTCGCACCGGTATCGCGAATCACTTCCCGATAGGTCACGCATCCTTTCACTACTCAAGCATAAGCACGCTTAACCATGGAGTTGTAAACGGATGTGTGACAGAAAAGGTAGTCACTTTGGTGACATAGGTAGCCAAATCAATTCTCTTAATCATTTCTAAATATCACAACTCGGGATGTTACAATTATAACGCCCCGACGGCCCATAGCTAATGGGCCACCCACGCCCGCTCTCTCGGCCCGTGGGCCCCATCCCGTTCCAACGGTCGGTTCGTAAATTTTCCAAAGGCTCGAAATCATTGTTACTGACCTGCAATCACCACCTGACCTTTCCCCGTGTTTTTGGCCTCACTCACACGGTATCGCGAATCAATTCGCGATAGGTCACCCATCCTTTCACTACTCCAGCATAAGCACGCTTAACCCTGGAGTTCTAAACGGATGTGTGACGAAAAAGGTAAGTCAACTTTGGTGACATAGGTAGCCCAATCAATTCTCTTAAGCCTTTCCACATATCACAACTCGGGATGTTACAATTCACCTCTCTCAAAGAACGCAACGCCCTCGTTGCGCCCCTGACAGGTCTCAAGACGCTCTTGGGTCAGAACCGAGATGGGCTTAACCAGCTCTGGAACCACTTGTAACGCCCCGGCCGCCCACAACTAATGGGCCACCCACGCCCGCTCTCTTGGGCCGTGGGCCCCATCCCGTTCCAATGATCGGTGCGTTATTTTTTCCAAGGCCTGAAATCATTGTTTACTATCCCTGCAATCACCACCCGACCTTTCCCCGTGTTTGGCCTCACTCGCACGGTATCGCGAATAACTTCCCGATAGGTCACCCATCCTTTCACTACTCCAGCATAAGCACATTTAACCCTGGAGTTCTAAACGGATGTGTGACGGAAAAGGTAAGTGGCACTTTGGTGACATAAGGTAGCCAAATCAATTCTCTTAAGCCTTTCTACATATCACAACTCGGGATGTTACAGTTTATAACGCCCCGACCGCCCACGGCTAATGGGCCACCCACGCCCACTCTCTTGGCCCGTGGCCCATCCCTTTCCAACGGTCGGTGCGTAAATTTTTCCAAGGCTTAAAATCATTGTTTACTGACCCTGCAATCACCACCCGACATTTCCCCGTGTTTTGGCCTCACTCGCACGGTATCGCGAATCACTTCCCGATAGGTCACCCATCCTTTCACTACTCCAGCATAAGCACGCTTAACCTTCGAGTTCTAAACGGATGTGTGACGAAAAAGGTAAGTCAACTTTGGTGGCATAGGTAGCCAATCAATTCTTTTTAGCCTTTTTCATATATCACAACTCGGGATGTTACAATTCAGCCCCTCTCAAAGAACGCAACGTCCTCGTTGCGCCACACGACAAGTCTTCAAGACGCCGCTCGGGTCAGAACCGAGATGTCTAACCAGCTCCGATACCACTTTAACACCCCGACCGCCCACCGCGTATGGCCCCACAGTCCTGCTCTTCTCAGGCCCGGGGGCCCCACCGTTCCAACGGTCGGTGCCGTAAATTTTCCAAGGCTCGAAATCATTGTTTACTGACCCTGCAATCACACGCCCGACCTTTCCCATGTTTAGGCTCACTCGCACGGTACATCGTGATTCACTTCCCGATAGTCACCCATCCTTTCACTACTCCAGTATAAGCACAGCTTAAACCCTGGAGTTCTAAAACGGATGTGTAACGGAATAGGTAACGTCAACTTTGGTGACACTAGGTAGCCAAATCAATTCTCTTAAGCCTTCTTTCTATATCACAACTCGGGATGTTACAGTAAAAGTCTGCATGCTTCTTATTCGCCTTTTCTCTCCCTTAGATTAAAAAAGGAGTCGAACAGGATTTGGTGGCTACAACCATTAAAGCTTGATTCATGATGATCCTAGAAAGAGATAAAGGTCAAAAGAAGTGAACAGATCTGGTGGCAAAAACATTAGGGCTTTATGCACGGAAGCCTATCCAAATATCTCAATCAATTAAGAAAATAAATTGATACCCTCAAAGAAGGGAGATATTGACTGAGAAGAAGTGAGAAAGAGAGAAGAAAGGAATCAGAGAAGACTACATGTGTGTTCAGATACTTGCATGGGTAAGAGTCCATGTATCCTTTTATCGATACTCCCAATGTAAATCTTACACATTTATTTTATGTAAAGAAATGAAATTAGTAGAGAGGCGAGTCAAACTATTATTCGCTGAGTTGTTGGTAGAATAGATTTGGTTGTTATACTAGGATAGGGTATATAAAATTCTCTGTAATTGACTTGATAGGATGTGGTTGCAACAAAGTAGGGTGACAGTTTATACTTAGACATTATGTGAGTCTCCGCATTTCAAAACCTCTTACACAGGCTTTGTTTGCTTGAGGACAAACAAAAGGTCAAGTGTGGGGGAGTTGATATACCATAGATTTTACCTATTTACCTACAATATATGTAGTATTTTTAGAGCATTTTTATGCATTTTGGTACTGTTTTTAGAGTATTTACAGGTCCATGTACTCATTAGAAGCAACTGCGAGCTTTTGAGGCTATTTTGGAGAATTTAGGATGCTCAACAGAAACTCAGAGTCGGATCCTGATTTATAAATGGACCATCGTCGACGTCAACACACTGTGCGTCGATCGAACAGCCAAGTCGACAGCAAGATTTGTGAAGGCTTAAGAAATTACAAGTTTTACCCCAGAATTTTTATTATTTGCAAGACAAGTCTCTGGCCGAAATTTAGACTATTTATTAGGGTTTTCTGTCTTAGTTTTAAAAAAATCGCTAGGGGACCTAAAAAGGAGTTGTCTTCTAAGTTACACAAGAGTTTTGGAATTAAGAGTTGGAACAGATTGCTACATCTATTGGAGAGAAAGATCTGATAATCATTAAGACAAGATCTTGAACTCCTCATCTTTTTACTCAGTTTCTTCTATGCAATTTATTCAGAATTTATTCACGTTCTTTATTGCTATGTCTGAGTAGTTCACGATTAGATTTAGGGTTATTCAATGGTAATAGTGTATTCCTGATTTTGTATACTTATTAGGGTAATCCTTTTGGTTCTTTGTTTAAGTTGCTCCTAATGCTAAGTTGAACTTGATCACTTCAACCTTAGAAATTAAGGTTCTATAGCAGAAGCGAGAGTTTTTTATAACCTGGAATCTATCTTAAACAATCTAAATAACCGGTAACACATGAGAGTTAAATTGGAAGTTTAGAGAACCCATCAAACCGCGAAACCAGTATTGTGTAAAATAAGCATCGATCGACGGCCACCTTGTGGGCCATCCATCGATAATCAGTTGAGATGCGCGAGAGTGATATTCTGTGTATACGCACACCAAATAACCTAATGTGTATACTAATACAATCGAATTGTATGTCGATATAGCACTTTAGATTCTATTCCACAGATACCAATGGTTACACTTTATTTTTATGGGTTCAATTTCAAGCTAAAACAATCGATGTGTTCTAAAACTGACAATTCACATAGAGCAAGGTGGTTTGAATTCAGGTTATAAAGAATGCTAGCCTAGGGTGGTTTGATCGGGTGTAAACAATTGTGAGCCAAACAATTATTCAAGTTCAGTTAAGCGTATGTCTAGAACTCGGATCACTCAAGGTAGAATAGCCACTCTCGTGGGTACTGCTCTCTTTGTGGACTGACCCCAGCAGTCCTAAGCTCTCGTTTGGGCTGAAGCGCGACCACGAGCATTAGAGATCGAGTCTGATATGTTCACAGTACACCCTAAAATCTACTCTCGCTGGTTAGGGATGTAATGCTCATTCATGTTATGTTTAGCAACCTATTACACGGTTAATGAATAAATTAAACCTAAGTTCATGCACTAAGTAATCAGACTAATGCAAGCAATAAGAACAGCTATGAATGAAGACATTCGTTTATAACTTATTTATGTCAGCTCACGGATCTAACACCCTAGACTAAGGAAGCCGACTACTCAGCCATGGAACAAGAAAACACAGAGATCATAGATGAAAGAAGACATGAAATATTGCTGCAATAAAAGAGAAATAGTGTTCATGAGGTTCTTCTCTAAATCGAGGGAGATGGCCTTCTCCTTTGTAAGGTAGCAATCGCCAAGTATAAATCTCTAAGGTTTGGTTTCTTGTGTAAAAGTGACTTAGAAGAATAATAAAAATCAGAAAGTATATATTGCAGGTCTTTGGCGGCTGCATGAGATAAAATAGGGATGATTAGGGAAAATCCTATAATATTAAAAGTTTCCAATATTTTCGGGAGAAAGGAGGTGGTTGCTCCGTTTGGGTGCTCCGCGCTAGAAAACCTCCAAATTTAATTATTTTCTTCGTGTGTCTTCTCTTTTGCAATCTTCCCTACTCCAGACTTGCAATGACTCATAAATGACTAAATTGACTGATAAAGACCTGAAAACTCTTTAGAAACATATGCAAATGTGTCAAAAACATAATATATCAGAGAGCGATCTCCTGAACTCTAAGGTTTGGATTCAGAACGATGCTTAATAAAACCCTAGCAATCTATTAATCTATAGTATATAATCTTACCAAAGAATTTTGCCTAAGTCTAATATCTTAATTTGATCCTCACAAACCAAATCAATCTTAAAATCGCTTTATTGTATTATTATAATTCATCTAGCTTTAATTCGAAAACAATAAGTCTATTGTGCAATCCTAGAGTCTCTGTGGATTCGATCCCCTAAATACTACACTGAATCTCTTATTTGAGAGAGTAAAGTGAGAAATGGGGTTAATTTGAAAGTAAATAAAAACTCTACTTCAATCCGCATGCATGCTCGCTGACGCGAGGCTCTGCTACACGCGGTACTGTACTTGCGTCTGATTCAGAATGTCGACCTGATATTTGCATGTTCAGACACAATCTTCTGGACACAGTCTTGGAAAGCTATCTTTCACGAAAATGATGCAAACGGTTTGGACGACCACCCTTGTGGGATTCGTCGAGAGGAAACTTCAAAAATTGCTAGAATTTGGACCGAAAAAAAAAATGCTCAGGATACATAACATTTCAAGGATTTGGGATAAATATTTCTTGGAACAATTTGTAGGACCAGCGAGTTTTTGGAGATGTGTGAAACATCCATTTACAATTCAATTCTCGGCACCCAGTGAACCAATGCAAAGAATTTGGAATTTATATGCTAACATGAATAAAACACTGAAAACAGTTATAAGATTTCAAGATTCTACTTTATTGTTTGCCATAAGATAGGAAAAAAAAGTAATTGTTAAAAGAAAAAGCATTGGACAGAGTTACCAGTGAAAATGGTAAATATCATCAAACAAACTTTGGCATAAGAATCCGTCAGATCCATGACCACGTGGATTCATAATGATAAGATGAGTTTAAACCTGAACATAATGCATGAATATTAGTTCTCTAAAAGATAACAGGTGACGATAAAATAATAGAGGATACACTAAAAACAAATTACGAAAATATATTTATGAATTGAAATATACAATTAGTAATGAATAAATATGATTTAACTTAATTAGAGCCAAAATGAAATTATAGTTCAATCACAGGCATTGTTATAAGGTAATACACCAAACATAACATAATTCAAATATAAACCATGTTTAATTAAAATATTATATAAATTAGCTTAATACACTTTTATTTATTTAAGTTAATAAAATGATGAAACAAATTGAAATTTAAAATAAAATAATATTATAATTTAATTATTTATAAATACTTGGTTTGTACATTATTACGACGAGTTAGTACCTAGTAGATTAGTATTAGTCTATGTTTTGACAGAGTTTTAGAAGATATAGAAAATTAATCACATGCACGTATGCGATGACTAAAACATACTGATAAGTCTATGACGACGTAGTTGCTCAATTGATTCATGCACCTGCTAGTCTGTTATGACGAACGAATATGTATGAATACGGCACGTTTACAGAAGACTTGCTAAATGCATGATTTGATGGGATTTACAGCATACACGAATAAGTCTACTATGTAAAATTTTGAAAGTGTTCTCTATGTAAATAATTCTTTCTGTTCTAAGTTTATTGGTCCAGATGGCTGGAATAGTTATCTCTTAAAAATTTAAAGACTAATTCAATGTAGGAAAATAAGTTTAATAAAATATCAAATTACCGGGGAAAATACATCATTTAGTTGGTGAGTATCCCAATCTTAAACAATTAAACCACTGTAGAAAAAATGACAAAAGCAATAACCAGTTTACCATTTTTTTCTTGGATTAACTTGGGGGTATTGTAGACTTATAAAATAGTCCAAACTAATCTCTAATGGAAGGTGCAGTTCACAAATGATTTTTTCTTCGAATATTTAAATGGGTTATAAGCAATATGCACATATCTATGTGGTCATATGTGGATCTAATAATTTTGCATTGGAGAAAAATAGATCTCTGGTTTGGAACAACACTAATCGTATTTCTAACGTCTGTTCTCTTAAAAACAAACATTTCAATTTTGTGTAGCTTCTTTTTACAAGATACGTTCCACAAATATATTCTATGGCAATTAGTCGGACGTAAAAAATTCTAATTATATCTTACACTTATAGAAAGGGGACACTAACCAATTAGATATCAAAACCTCCATTTTTGCACGATGTTTACAAGGGACAACTTCAGGATCTGAAGACAAAGATCATCATGTATATGTTTACTGGTTACAAATCCCCCAAGGCCTGGTTTAACAAATTCAGCTCATACCTTATTGAATACGGTTTCACCTGCAACATTGGAGACCCATATCTCTTTGTGAATCAATATCACCAGAGTGTTCTGTTTCTACTACTATATGTTACTGATATGGTACTTAATGAAAATGATCAAGAACATGTCAAACGTCTTATCTAGTCTCTCAGAATACGTTTAGGATGAAGGACATGAGGAGGCTGGGATACTTTCTCAGAATTTAAGTTCCAATTTTACTCATGATGGTCGGATTTTAAACCAAGCTAAATATATGCATCTGATCTATTCATCTGAAGATATCCTCAATTGTGCACCAATACCAACTCCACTGCTACGAAATCAACTGAAAGATTATAATCTTTTTTCAAATAAATGAATTTATAAAATTATAAAAATTTTAAACTATATTAGAACATACTGCCCATTATATTCTATATGTTTACATTTCCATAACAATCATATATTTTTTCTTTATTAATTATTTCATAACTATATACTATTGTTTTACATGGTCTATACTATTTCCGCAAAACTTGATTTTGAAAATTTAGCATGTATTAAATCATTTAAACCAATAATGATCAACAATAAATACCTTCACATATAATTCTCTTCCATTCGTTAGTCTAGTTTGACTTCATTTAACATCTGTCAATATATATCATCATATATCGTATAGTATAGTAAGAGAGGAGCTGAGAATCACAGTTCCTTGTTGTGTCGCAAGAGTAACACGGCCATCTGGTAACTTAACTGGTAATGGGACTGTATCCCGAATATCAGACAGGTAGCGTGATCGATCCTGTCATATGGTTTGTTACACCTGAATCAATGATCCAAAGAAGAGATAATAGACATACCAGTGAGAGTATTGGGAGGTTTTCGTTCATTCAACATTGTTACCAATGTCGTCCATTGAGCTTCACTGAGTCCTGTGAGTCCAACACAGTCTGAAGCCGTAAGAGAATTTGCCGAGTGCTGCGAAGGAGAGGCATGTGTAACGGCATTAACACGTGCAGTTTCTGAGGTGCGGGATGAAGAAGAAGAAGAAGAAGTGCCTCGTCCAGTGCTAGTTCGAGTAGGTAGACGTCTTCTTGGTCGGTCACCCCACCAATCTGGATAACCAAGAGATCGAAAACAATTTGCTGCGAGATGTCCTTTACGACCACAGCTGGAACACAAAAGTTTCATTCTCTCTTCTCTAGAGATTGACGGTCCAGATGGTTGATTAGAATAAACCGGAGTCGTACGAACTGCATGAGCCATAAGATCCGTTCGTTCATCCAGAACACGTGTAGTATGTTTTGAATCTTCATCCTGTAGCAAAGCACTGTAGGCAACGTCCAGAGAGGGCAATGGATATCGTGACAAGAGATTAGACTTAACGGATCCGTAAAGCGATTCATCGAGTCCTTTAAGAAACTCATGTAATCGATCCTCTTCTCGTTCTTTCTCCAAATTTTCACCAACGGGACAACCACAATTTTTGGTTATACGATGTTCTGCAAGAGACGTCCAGAGTTGCATCAGACTAGTAATTCGAGATCAGAAAAAAACGAGCAAAATTTTGTGTTTAAAGCTCTGATACCATGACAGAAAACTATAATCATATAAAAGGTTTTCTTATTGTATTAGGTCAATAGACCTTGATATATATACACGAAGATATCCACATATTTAAGGATATTTACATAACCATATAATTAGAAGATTTACATAAACTAATATATGGTAAGATCTAGGATATATCCTCAATAGGATCTCAGATATATCCTCAATAGTTTTTCACGAAAAAGATGCAAACGGTTTTTTTATATGCTAACATGAATAAAACACTGAAAACAGTTACACGATTTCAAGATTCTACTTTATGGTTTGCCATAAGATATGAAAAAAAGTAAATGTTCAAAAAAAACATAGGAAAAGAGTTACCAGTGAAAATGGTAAATACCATCAAACAAACATTGGCATAAGAATACGTCTGATCCATGACCACGGGGATTTCATTAAGATGAGTTGAAACCTGAACAAATGCATGAATATTGGTTCTCTAAAAGATAAGTTGATGATAAAATGATAGAGGATACACTAAATGTGTTGTAAGCAATGGGCTCATATCTGCATGACCACATATAGATCTAATAATTTTGAACTGGAAAGAAATTGATCCCTGACTTGTAACAAAACTAACTGTATTTCTAACGTGTGTTCTCTTAAAAAACAAACATTTTAATTTTTTTGTAGCATCTTTTTACAAGATACATTCCACAAATATATTCTATGGCAATTGGTTGGATGACAAAAATTCAAATTGTATCTTATAATTATAGAATGGGACACTAATCAATTAGACTTCAAAACCTTCCTTTTTGCACGATGATATATACGAAACTGTTTACATGGGACAACTTCAGGGTCTGAAGACAAAGATCATCATGTATATGTTTGCTTGTTACAAATCCCCAAGGTCTGGTTTAACAAATTCAGCTCATACCTTATTGAATATGGTTTCACCTGCAACATTGGAGACCCATATATCTTTGTGAATCAACATCACAAGAGTGTTATGTTTTAAACTACTATATGTTGATCATATTGTACTTAATTAATGAAAATTATCAAGAACATGTCAAACGTCTTATGTAGTCTCTTAGAATACATTTAGGATGAAGGACATGGGAAGGCTGAGATACTTTCTCAGAATTTAAGTTCAATTTTACTTATGATGGTCTAATTTTAAACCAAGCTAATATATGCATATGATCTCTTCATCTGAAGTTATCCTTAATTATGCACCAATACCAACTCCACTACTACGAAATCTACTGAAAAGATTATAATATTTTTTGCAAATAACATGAATAATATTTTAAAAATATATAGATAAATAATTATAAAATTTTCTGCTGTACTATATTAGAACATACTGCCATTATATTCTATATGTTTAGATTTTCACAATAATCATATATTTTTTTTTTATTAATTTTTTCGTAACTATATACTATGTTTTTACATTTTCTATACTATTTCCCCAAAATTTGATTTTGAAAATTTAGCATGTATTAAATAATTTAAAAAAATATTGATCAGCAATAAATGCTTTCACATATAATTCTCTTCCATTAATTAGTCTAGTTTGATTTCATTTAACATCTATCAATATATATCATCATATATCTTATAGCATATTATTTTATACCTATATTTTATAAAGAAATCATAACAAAGTAGAAAAGTAGTATGATAATATTTTTCTGTTTATGGTTAGAAGGGTAAAAACATGACAACATTGTTTTTGGCTATTGAATTTATTTCTCATTTAGTAGTGCCATATTCTTATTGTTATTGAGAATTTGCTAGTAAAAAAAACTCACCGAAGATCTAGGAAAATTTCTCAAATAGCAATTTTTACCACAATAGCACTCAAGACAAAATGATTGAAATAGTTTTTTTATTTTAAAAATTTAATATATTTTTTTTAAACCCTAAACATCGCCTCCAAAACCCCACCTCATAATTCTAAGCTCTAAGTCTAGATTAGTTAATCTTAGGGGTATAAGTATATATTTACACCATTTATAAAACTTATGTTAGTCATTTTTCTCATTAAAAACTATTTTGTGACAAAAAAAAATTCAGAACTATTTTAGGATATTTCTTGAAGATCTAAGCCAAAGTTGTTTAAAATTTATAAAATTTAAATTTTTATATTTATATTTTATTAAGAAATCATAAGAAAATAGACAAATAGTATGGTAATATTTTGTTTATAGTTAGAAGGGTAAAAACATGATAACATTGTTTTTGGCTATTGAATTTATTTCTCATTTAGTAGTGCCATATTCTTTAATCTTTATTTCTATCGAGAATTTGATTAGTAGACAAATTCACCGAAGATCTAAGCCAAAGTTATTTAAAAAAATTCTAATTTTTTATATCAGTTTAAAAGTGTTCAAGGAAAGTTTGTAAAAGTTTCATTTTTATTTTTATTCTAGAGAATGGTTTTGATGTGGTTATTTTAGTAGCAAACTGCTGCTTTAGATTTATATGTTTTATTGATAGCTTGTTTTATCAAACCCTTCGTAAGGTTAGTACACTTGATCTTTTCTAACAACTCTTAAAGACTTACTATAGTATGCAAGAAACTTTGGTTATCTTCAAAAAATTGTAAAAGACTAAATCAATTTAAGAAAAGTAAACTTAAATTAAATATCATATTAGGTGGATACACCTTTTTATTTTATGCGTAGACTTTAATTTTGTATTATATGTTTACTGAGTATTACGAAGACATACAATCTTAAATCTTAATGACTCAAATTTAGTTCTTAAACTTGGCCTCAAGGTCTTTGACAATATTGACATCCAACTGGAACGCCATAGCCAGAACGTCAGGGTTGATCGGTGGCTTCGACCCAAACACAGTATCTGCGATCGTGATGACACCAGCGTTCTGACTACTCGTCCCGCAAAGGCTACCGCAGGAGTTTTCCCAATATTCACCTGAAAATGTATCATTCCTATGGGAAATACAAAAACGTCACCTGGCTGCAGTACTTTGGCGAATAAACGATTGTCATCTTGATTGGAAGAAACAAAGCCGACGTATAATTTTCCCTTCAAAAGGACAAGGATCTCAGTGGCGCGAGGGTGCGTGTGAGGTGGGTTTTGGCCATATGGCGCATAATCTATTCGAACCAAGGATATTCCCATAGTGTTTAGCCCTGGAATCTGATCGACATTGACTGTTGTCACATTGGATTTGACATCATTATCGGTGTTTCCAGCCTCATTGAGGCCTGAGTAGAAGAAATCTTCTGCCTTGGCTGTTTTGGATCCTTACAGAACTTGCCATTCACAAAAACTGCACGTAGATTTCATTTCAAAGAATATGTTATCATATAATGTAATCAACTTAAGGAGAGAAAAAAGATGCTTTAACGTACCTCCATTTTTGGGGTCATCAATCGCAACACAGAAGTCTTGGAGTGGGCTTGGATCATAAGCTTTGGCAAAGAAATGACCAAAGCTAATACGGTAATCAAGATTGAAACCCTCATTTTCGAACAAGAGGTTTTACTAATGTGTTTCAAGGTGTGTTTTATGTTTGTTGTTTGTGAATTGTGAAGCATTTTAGCTCAGTATTTATATAAGCAAGACTGAAGAGCGTATGCCATATTTGACGTGGGTCCAAAGTCATTATATACATTTGTAGTTCGATGTTTCAATGTGGCAGTTCAAAAACGTTTAACAGTCAATTAATAACCTAATCTATCTTTATATAAAGAGAAAATTGTTTTTATTGGGACAATAAAATACATACATTTTCCTAACATGCTAAAGCGAATTTTGTACCATTTTACCTTTAATATCTTTTCTATTTTGCAAAATAAATCAAAATAAATAATTTTGTAATTAAAAAAATTATGAAAATAGGAACAATTAAAGAACAACTTATACCAATGTAGTGATATTTTTTTGGATTCTAAAAACTTGTTAAATAAAATAAATTAGAATTTCATCTACGGATTGAAGATTTTATGTTTTACGAAAACTTGTTTAGTGGAAATCAAAATCCACGTTTTGTTAACGAAACTACTTTTCTTAGAATAAGTAATCTACTTTAATAAAAGTAATCTAAATATATTTGGAATCCAAATTATGCACTTTACCTATCCTCTAAAATTTTCAGAACAAACAATTTACAATCGACTCAAAATCTTATATTTGTAGAAATAGAAATCAACATTGTTAACTATCTTTTATATATATATATATATATAATATATATATATTGACATGCATATTAGGCGGATAAGTATGAACAGTCGTGAAAATATGAGATGTAGAGTTATGAAAATATTTTTTAAAAAATTTGTTTCCATATTTGAAAAAAAGAAATTGAGTAAAAATAAAATTTCAAAAAATAAGCACTACACCTTTCTTTTCTAAACGCTTCTTCCATATTCCCTTTTATTTTTCAAAATATTTACACAAAACAAATTCCATGATGCATATATTTGCCTCATGTAGTACATGAGAATTGGGTGTAGCTTCAGGATGGAGATTCTTTGTCGTTGAAAAGAAAGAGGGAAGATTACTTGCTTTGGAATTGAGCTCCACTCTTGAAGAGTTTAGAGAATTGTTTGTAGCGGATTTTGGTTTCGAAGAAAAGGATTCCGATTTAGAGTTGAGTTATCTACCTACTGGGTTGATCAATTCATTAGTTTGACCACCAGTGATCATTGGAAACTCACGCCAACTGGAAATTTTCTAGGGTTTTTTAAGAAGAAACAGCCAACTCGATTGTGTGTATCCACTTATGAGTGCTCCAATCATGTTTACTTTTGATCATATCCAAAATACGATCCACTCTTTCATTTTACTTATGAAAGGAAAAGGAAGACTCCATCTCTGTGAAATTCAATGAATGAATGCAAAATCCCCTATAAGACAATCAAATCATTAGTAAAGTCAACAAGACAATAAAGAAAATTATATTAGAACAATAAAATGCTTACCTTATTTGGAATTAATGTCTCAAGAACAATGTTGTCTTCATAAGAACATTTTGCACATCATAACCAATTACCACACCTAGGACCTGTGAAACTATCGTTGAATTTTTTGCCAAATATCTCTCCAAAAGCAGGAATGCTTCCATAATCCGAATCTAGAAAGCAAACAAGAATCATTCCATCAGGTACCCATCCTTCTGCTCCAATTTATTCCTTGTTTTGTCAATTGAACCCAGCAAAACGAGTGAGACCCCACATGTAAATCTGAAGCTTCTCAAAGTTTATTACGAACTTGATGTAGAGATGTGGAAAAGTTGCATTCTCATCCTTCCCCTTCACCACCCCCCATAATACCACATAGATAAATTAGACTCATTCTATCAACCCGAGTCCAGTTGTTGCTCTGTTCCAAATACTCTTCTTTTATCATCTTCAAGTTGATTTTCCCGCATCTCTTTAAGATCTTACTACAAAAACCCTTATCATCTTTCCATTTCACTAACCCCACTGTTTATTTTTCTTGCTTCACTTTTCAGGCTAGTGACAGCATGGTATTCTTGCAATGAAAAAAGAGGCCTCCTCGCAAATGTGGACTGATATACCATGGATTTTATCACTTTTAGGTCATGGTATAATATCTTTTTTAAGTACATTATATGTGTTTGGAGTCTTTTTAAAGTGTTTTCAGGTTCATGTACGTTTTAGAGAACTTAAGGATTCTGGAGCTTTTTTGAGATGTAGAGCTGCGTAAACGCATCAGAAGTTTAGCATTGGATGGATATCTTACCACGGCGAGATTGATACCATATTTTGAGACAATATAGAGCTTTGAGTTAGCTTTCTAAATCCAAGTTCATCTGACGGTTAGAACTAAATTTATGTCCGTTGTATTGAAGAGTGGCATTATGCCTCGCGAGAGGAAGCTGTCGAGAATTATTATGAGTGTCGATCGACACAGACCTCTTGGGGTCGATATTCACTGATGCCAGAAGAAGGGCCGATCTATTTCAAGACCGAACAAGGCCCAAAAGTCACCACAAGTTACCAGAATGCCCTTAGCCAACTTAAAATCCTATTTATGTGTTTTCTAAGCCATTGTTTAGGCTATGTTTTTCTATTCTATTGTTTTAGGATTTATATTAGGTATATGAGAGAAGAGAAAAACTCCTTCAGAGTACTCTTGGAACTCCATTAGTTTTGGTTTTATATTTATTTCTATTTCATCTATTCATCTATGATTTCTGTGACAACTATCATGTTTGAATAAATCCACTGCTAGGTTCAGGTTATTTTTAGGATTTTGAATGAGCTTCTGAATTATAGAATTGCTAGGATGATTTATTGTATCCTTCAAGGATTGTTCTTGCTGCTTGTTTTTGAGTAATTAACTTTAAACTTGATCATACGATACTTAGGTGCAAGCAAGAGCATGGTCTATTACATGAATCTAATCTAATTGAGCTCGGTTGTTAGACGCACAGCGAAATTTGGTTTAGATAACGTGGTCGATCTTTCATTATTATTTGAAAACTTGACATTTATCTTCTTTTTCATTTATCTTCTATGGGAATTAGGTAGACCATCATTGTAGTTGGGTTCTTTCTCGTCTGAAATCGTAAGTAGGCATTTTGTCGGCGTTTTAGACCTTTTTGGGACATTTGCGACAAACGTTTTACGATTTCTTTCGGAGAAATCGCTTTTCATACAATGTTGGTTCCGCGAATTAATAAAACGATCATATAGTTGAAATAACATTGGTGTTATGTAATTGTTATCGTTTTATACGACCCATTGCGAAGTTTTTACGACAAGATATTCTTTGCTATATCTCAAAACTTCAACGAAAAACTCAATCGATACGAAACAAGAACAAGTTCGGTAATGACCCGAAGAGGGAGTGAGAAGAGTAGGTCGTCTCATCACCTGTGGGCGAAGAGACATGACGTGTCTCGTTTCCTACGGCGGCAAGACTTTGAATAGTCTCGTCACCCACGGGCGATAAAATTCTCAGAGACGGTCTTCGTCTCTCGTTTGCGGCGAGACGTTTAGGCCAATATGGTTTCCTTCTGATAATGATGGTGGAGATAAAAATACCAAGAGATGCTAGAGCACAATGGTTTTCTCGTTTTCGTTTTACATGTAAAGAGAAAACATTCCCTTGGTAATTTTTAAACATTAATTCCACTGTGACTGGTTTTGACCCCAATATTTAGCCCCCCAGCTTGCCGAGAATCGTTGCGATGTTCTGGCGAGGTGTTAGGCATTTTAGGCAAAAGTTACGGACGATATTGATGGCTAAAAGTTCTGAGGGTGAATAGTAGATTTCTTTTTCTAGTAAGGTATGTGGCGTAAGTTTTCGAAGATTCTTTACTTGCTCACTTCCCCAAGAAACTTTCTTTAAGGTAGACAATCTTTTATCTCGTCTTCTTCTCCCTTTGTTATTTTTGTTATGGATCCTAGTAAGAGAATATCTGAGGATGCATTGCCCTCCTTTTTCTTTCCCGAAGCGCTTATGTGTTCGGGACGATGAGATTGTTCTGAAATTTTGAGTTCTCTGCCGCACTCCATCACCCTGAAGAGGTAATTGCGTATTGGCGTGCTACCTGTGGTATGGTACCACCCCACCTGAGTGATGGTTCCCGGCAAGACCTAGCTTTAAAGGAGTCGCTGATGGGCCGAGTCAATGTAGGCACTCTTTTCTTGCCACCATCCAAGATTTCTGCCGAGTTCCAGAGGAGGTAGAGTTTCGAATGTCAAGACATGGGAAAGCGCTGATTCTCCCATCGTGGGTTACTTTACGTGATATGAGTCGCATCTTCTATTCGCGTCCGTTTATGGTTTCTGATCCTGGAGGTCATAATTCAATTCTTAGATCGCCTTCGAATTGCGATAAGTCAACTTTCTCCACACCGTCTACAGAATCTCGTTGGACTTCTGCGTTTTGAGTTCGAGCGAGGGATTGACCTAAGTGTTGACTATCTTGAGGCTTTTTATATCCGCAAGATACGAGTTTACCGCTCTGGTACTGTCTCAAGCCGAGGAACCATATGTCGGTGGTCAAAGCATTTACGTTAACTTTCACAGCTGGCAGAAACGCTATTTCTTCATGCATATAAACAGCGCCCTCAGTTTTGGAAGAATGCATCCCCATTTTTAGCATAGATGGGGTCCCAAGGTATCATTGTTGGATAATTTGGTAGTTCATATTTTTGCCATGTCTGACACTTGTCTATTTCTTTGTTTTGCAGTTGTTGATCCTCTTCGCCCCGTTTGCCGCAGTGCTTACTGTTAAGAACCTTCTCTACGGTGGTACGTTCTATTGGGCTATTTCTCTCGAAATGAGTCGGAGCGGCAGTTCGTATTATCAGGCTCGAGCTCGACACCATACACGGTAGGGGAAGAATATTCATATCCGATCATGGATGAATTTGTTCCATATGATATCCCCGCTATGTGTGAGAGGGAAATATCTCCCAAGACACAAGAAAGTTGTTGTTGATGAAGGCGATGTTGCTTATGACGGGATGGAGCTGCCTACGGATAAGTGGTACCGAAACTTCTAATCTAGGTATGGATGTGGTACCAATCAGACCCGGTTGCCGTCGTTCGTGATATATGTAGTTGGGGTTAGGACGAAGATTTTTGCGATGTAGGATTTTGGAGAAGTTATGAACGTCAAAGTATCAACGAAGAGGCAAGTTTTTCTATCTCGTATCAATGATATTATGCCTAAGAGACAGTGAGGTAAGACCATAAGTTTATTTTCATACATGGAGTATGCGCGTCGATCCTTGCTTACTGTGACTCGTTTACGATTTCAAGATTCCGTTTTGAAAGTATGTGGGGTCGATCCTTGCCTAAGCTGCACGTTCGATGTCCTCTACTTACAGAGTATCTCTCCGAACAGTTATAAAGCTTACGAAAGTACTGACCAAAATTCGGATTTCTATAGACGACTATTTATCCATGTGTCGGATGTTTGACCGACCAATGTCTATGAGCATGAGCAGCGACGAGCTAATTGCATTCGTTTAGAGAACGGTGGATTTTACGTCAGGGATCCAGTCGAACGAACGTTATGTAAGAGCCGAAAGCTACGTTTTTTATAACTTCTGGAAGGGTTAATTAAAAGTCGCAAGTTAAGCGACATGCAAATTTAGCTAGTTTTATTCAAGTATCTGCAATATATTTCGAAGTCTATGATGCTCTCGCTTTTTCTGCAGAATATGTTTATTCCCTTGCCGTAAAGAAATGATTTACGCTTTTGCTATTGAAGATCTCGTTTGACTGCGGCTGGATGCTAGCTAAAGCACGTTTAAAATTTTTATTGTTGTTTAACCATCTTGGTCGTGCCGATTTATTATTTCGATGATTTCCTTTCTGGGTATATACGATAATTAGTTATGTTCACATTACTTAGGCGTTTTCTTCGATGAATCGAGTGGATGCCGGTCATAGCCGTAACAGCCTAATTTGCGCTGAGATTAAGTATACTGCCCGATAAAAGAGATTTGCCGAGATTTTTGGAATCATATTGCGATTTTGTCTTATTATCGATATAGCTCGCTTTTAAAAATACTCGCAGCTACAAGCGCAAATATTATCGAAAATGTGGGAGTATACGAGTATGACGTATATGCACCCACTCTTTTATGAGAGGGGACATCTGCAATTTTTCGTGCGAAGAGTGGCCAACGTTACCCTATTTGAGGCGACTCGAGCCATCTCATAGTTCAGATTGTTGCCATGGAGTGTTTACTCATTGGTGAGTCTTTTCGATCTTCTTGCCGTCGCTGGCGAACTGCTCGATGCGCTTCGACGAGTTTCTCTTCTGCCCGCCGTTTGTACTCCTCCAGAAATTAGCGGCTAGAGCGATATCGCGGCTCTGAAAGTTGTTGCTTTCTTTATCTGAAGCTACAGTTGCCAGAGCTTGATGCATTCGCGGATCATCTTTTCTCGCAAGTCATTTTCAGTCCGAATGCGATGCAGTTGTCTTCACCACGCTTTGCGATATGTTCCCATGCGGGTGTCACCGTGATTTCCTCAACTTGCTGATCTGACCAGCGAATCAAATCGCGACTGCATGTTGGCTCCCCACGATTTCCTGCGGTTTCGCTGCCTCGATAGTTGGCCGAACTGATATTGCCTAGCATGGGCAATGTCGATGGACTGTTCATGGCAGTATATCAGCGGCGTTCCCATGATCACGTTGTAGACTGCTAGGATTATCGACGACCTGACGAGTTGACGATATTTCAATGATAATATTTGGCCATGACCGTGAGCTCTGATCGATCCAAGAGTCGATCAACGTCCTGCTGCCGGAGAGCAACAGTTAGGGCTGTCTCCGCGGCGTTGCGTGTGACTTCAGAAGATCAACGTCTCTGAGCGCTTGTCACGGAAGATAACTACTACGATGGTGCTTCCTGTGTCTACAAGGACCCTGCGTGACTTCGAGGTCTTTTATCACAAGATCGATCACAAGTGGGTCGCTGTGAGGTTTTCGATTCCGACGGTTTCAAATACCTCGAAAGTGATCGTGTCGTTTGAGACGTCTAGGGGCCGGCAGTCCAGTTTGTGCTTGTGTCTCGCCTTCCGCTTGATAGGCCTTTATTGACGAGACTAGTATCATGGAAGTACTGTGATCCTCCAACGATCATGTATACTCTGTTATGACGTGCGCATCGCTTTACTCAGAGATCCACTTCCTGAGCTTGACTTGTACTGAGAGCATCTTTCGGAGTGCGTCTGCGACACCCCAAACCGATCATAAAGTGACACGAAAATGACACGTCGATTCTCCCCAAAAGCCTATCTAAGGTTTCCCGAATACTCCGAGATCCTTAGACTACGCAGTCAGAAAAAACCAACGATCCTATTGGACATCGCCGAGGCTTTTCAACTCACGACGAGCAAATACCTGAAGTTGTTCGTACCTGACAAGGACTAATATTCATATAGAACCTGTACTTTACAAAACATCTTTATAAATTATATTGTATTCATTCAAAGCATCTTACAAATTTTTATAGATTAACCTCGAGAGTTTCGGACAAACATATTTGTACATACAGATTGATTAAACATACTTTGCAAGGATAATACTACCGCTGGCTAAGTGATGTTCCTTTGCCGTCTAAGAGTAAGGTCTTCCGCTACTGGTTTATCTGCATCATATAATTATAGTCATGCGATGGAGTAACTATTGTTTACTCAGTGTAGTATAATCACAACACCTGCATGCATATCACTCTCCAAAAACCTAACCAATAGAATCCGGGCAATCGGACGAGCCGAGACCATACTTGAATGCACAGAGGAAAGTATATTCTCTATATATTATTGTAGCTAATCATAGTTTAGTGCGGTATTAAAGACTATCTTTTGTCGATGTGGGAATACCTAACTTCAAACATCACCGTCACCAGAATAGCCCACTGTCAATCATTATTCACTCGACAATATAAAATATATGCTAAACCCGGGAAACCACGCAAGGCTACCCGAGCCTAGCGGGATATAACATCAGATGCTCCATCAGATATTCAAGACCTAGACATCTAATGCTACACTGCAGTATACACGTCTCTCCAGGGTACGACCTATCATTAGTGTCTTCATTACCATTGTTACCGATTACACAGGACAAATCACGGTAATGCGGGAATTTAGCGAGACGTGAATATGAACAAGACTTCCACATGATTCATATTCATTCTACTTAATGATGAAACATAAATATTAGTACTTGAGAATCAAGGACTGCGGCTTCGGGAAACCTCATTATTGTTTCACACAAGACAACACTGTCATAATTAAATAGATCAAGAGACAAAACTTAATCAATTGCAACCATATTTAGTACGCAATCATACTATAGATCATTCATAAGCTACTGGGTACATGTGTACTGGACATTGTGGTATCTGAGAAGAGTTTGGGTAATCAGCTATGAACTTTATCTTCATCCTCCCATGTGACTACAACTTCTGTCGCTTGCCCCAAAATACCTGAACTTGAGAAATCTCTCTATTCTTCAATCTCTTTATACGACGCTCGCCTATCCGCAAAGGACCTTCAAGATAAAGTGAGGTTGGGTTGAAGATTCTTTGGTCTTTGTGGCTCGACCATATTCGGATCCGGAATATGCTTACACAACATCGATACATGAAATACCGGGTGCATAGGCATATCGGTGGAAGTTCAAGTCGGTAGGCTACTTCTCCAACTCTAGCAATAATTTTGTACGACCAATGTAGTGGGTTGCCAATTTTCCAACTTTTCCCAGACCGATCCCTTCTTTTTGGGCAGTACTTTCAAGAAGACTAGATCATTCACTGCAAAGATGACTTCTCTTCTACCGCGGTCAACATACTTCTTCTGATTGTCTTGGGCTTTCTCATATTTGCTTGAATTATCCTTACTTTCTCAGCAGCCTCATCTACTATCTCTGGACAAGGATTCTTTGTTCCAACACACTGGTGTTCTAAAGGTCGACCATACAAAGCTTTGTACAGTGACATACCGATACTTGAGTGGCAACAATTTCTAACTCTGCTTACAATTCATTACTGCAACATAACTCTCGTCAACTGCGGCTTACATACTTCATTTGACAGCCTCGAGTCTCTGAATACCATCACTTGTGAAATCTTTCTATCTGCCTTCCTCCCATATCAACAACATGCAAATGTGGAAAGTTAGGTGATGTGCCATACTGAAGGTAACATCTCGGGTCTAGTCAATGTCAACTTGATTAACCGTGCAACAATCAAACAAGAACATGCATGATCAATCACGCTAACATGATCCAAACCAAGGGTGCTACTCTGAAATACACACACTCACCCATTCCCAAAATAAATTCCCATAAGCTTCTATACACCTCTAATCTATCTAAGACCCTCTTCATAATCTTCTACACAACTCAATCTCTCTGATGTTTCCCATTGGCAAGTTTGGTTCCATTTCTTTCTTATTTCTTTATTTTGTCCAGCAACTAAGGATTCAAAAAGTCCGTCTATTCAAACTCTGTTCACCAATTGAGTACTCTTGTGCGCCGACTGCAGACTTTCTCTATTGATACATCCTTTGATATCTTAATAGCCTTGGCATTTGCATTTGCCTTATGGTCATACCTTTCCTTTCATTTATCAATCTCCCTCGGGGTTCACTTAACATCTCTTTTCTAATCATCATGCTTAACTTCAGATAGGAGTTAGGTTCCTTCTCCCACCTCTTCTCTTACTGAATTTGTACATGGAACAATTCTCATACTATTTTTTGAAATTCTCTTCATTAAGTTCCTTTCATGTTTTCCTTAATTTATCATTCTTCAACTGATTTCCTCGTTTACAAATGAGTAAGTCATCTTTATTTTAATGCTTGCAATCTTGGAGACTCTATGTTCTCTCCAGATAAGACAACCATATCAATCATTCTGATCCAGCTTCATAATTATTGAGTTTCTTCTCAATATCGACACCAAATTTCCCCTTCTTCATAGCAAAAGCAACTAATTTTTTTCCGTAGGACTTCTTGAATCAGTGAACACTAGCATTCTTTCTTCATACTAAACGGATTGCAAAAATTTGATCTGCAATAAAACTGCAGCCAACTCCAGCTCGTGCATCTGATAATTTACCGTATCCTTCTTAGCTCCCTTGATACATAGACGATTACCTTATCGTCTTTCATCAGCATTCACCTAATCCAACAACGTTACGTCCATGCAGTTGTATATGGCTGGTTACGCTCATGCAAATCTAAGATATGAGTAGACGTAGTGACTTCCTCTAACTGATTGCTTACTTCATTATTCCTTTTACTCCATTCCAAGGTAATACCATTCTCAGTCGATCAGCTCAGCGGTTGATATGGTTTCTAACTCTTGGAAAAACTCCTGATGGTAACTGGCCCATCCAAACAACTTTGAATCTTAATAACAGAGAATGGACAAAACGATTCTGTTATAGTAGCACTCTTCTCTAAATCTGCATCAACTCCTTTTCCCAACTTAATGACTAAGGGATCCAACTTCCCATTACCCTATATAAGAATTTAATTGAACGTGCAGCGTCCACCAAACGTCCTTGAAACAAAACTCACCTTGCGACCGATCTTAACCACTCTTCAATTCTAGAACTTGATACGTGACCCAAATGGTAACATTCTTGATTTAACTATAGTCAAACATAACTGCAAACTGTAGTTCTTCTTCTTTACCACTAACATGGGTACACTCCATGGCAAAGAACTAAATCGAAAAAAAACTTTCCCCAAACAAATATTTTATCTGCTACTTTGCTCGATTAGAACCACTTGCCGAGATGTCTAGGCTATTGCTGCGAATCCAAGTTCAAGATGACTGCTGAATATGTTACTTCTAGTTGTCGACAATCCTTCTGGCGCCTTAAGCATATCTTTGAATTCTCTGATTATCAGACTGTCCTCTATACTCTGCTCCTTTTTATCTTCTATGTTCACAATACTCAAGATTATGGAATACTCCTCTTCATCTTTTCCAAAAAGGTTTTCAACTCTCCAAGACTTGTATGAGCGATGCTTCAACACTTGGTATAATACCATTGTAGGCCAGCGGTGACTAGTATTCTCCCATGAACTTTTTTCTTCTACCACATCTAACTAAGCTCGAAAACTAGATAGCCAATCTCACTCTACATAGAAACACACAGCTCTAATGGAAGTACTAAGGAATGGGGATGGCATACAAAGGCATACCATAATTATAAATGGCAGCCAGTACTTCCACGAATAAGAACGATATACTTGAATTCACCAAAGTGAATCCTCCCTAAAACTATGACACTACTCGGGAACTACAACTATGTGTGTTCCCAATCAAACACAATATGGGCAGGAAAAATTCCGTCCATAGAAAGGTCTCTTACGACACCTTGATCAAACTTCCACTTATTTATTTAATTATTCGTAAGATTTTTTTTTAAAAAATTAACACAACAAACAATGAAATAAGAAGCAAACCTGTAATTGGACCTTTCAGTGAGTTTTGACAGTCAAAGAAATTCTAAAAGTGTAGGCTCTACCCAAATAGCCTAACACTGTGGGACAATGGTAGGGAAACGCGAACAAGTTCAACAAGTGGTACCCTAGGTATAGGTAAAAGGTATCGGGTAACTTCATGGGAAAGGGTAGATTTACATCCTTACTCTTTAGAGGAACGACCAAAGTGGGGATGACATAAGCAATTTAGCACTCCTTACACTTGAAGAATCACGACCCTTCTGTCCTGGCTGAAACTGACCTTCGATCTGAACCTGATAGCCATTAGACTGTCAAAATGGCACGAAGAATCTTCCTTGGCAGTAACAACTCTCTTAACATACACATCATAGTATATTTTCTCTCAAAGCACTTAAGCACTACAAGTCTTAGTTACTCCAATGGTTTGGGATTAAGTCCCCAAAGAACGTCCTTATGATCTTTGGCTCATCCTCCAAACCATAATGGATGAATCAGATTTACTTGACCTCAACCTTCTGGCGGAAACATCTCACTGTGCTAACTCCATAAGTGGAATCTCCAATCGGTCCCATGCTTTGGTAGAAAACACTCCATCTTGAACTCTTATAAGAAATCTGTCTAACTTGGACTAGCATTCCTTGAATGACGCTTAACAACCAACTCACTACATCCTTCTTGATGTTGATGCTTCCATATCATTCTTGCAATCCTCGAAGCAATGGGCTACGTCTTTCGTCTACCTCCAGTGTTGTATTCGAAATCTTCCTCAATCAAAGTGTATGTCGAATGGTTTAATCATTCCTCGATATCATGTGGTCCCAACTTCTTTATCCTCTTCAGAAATGTCAAGATGTCTTGTTGCAACGGAATGGTGCTGGTACGTCCATCGTCTTGTAATACAATCGAACTAAATCCGCCACCAACGCTAAGCTTGAAACACTTGCTGAATCAATCAGGCTTGTACGGCCCCATTCTGGTAGTCTGAGCATAAGATGGATAGACTTGAGCAGCCAGAAGAATAGGTGTATCTGAGTGTTCATATGCAGTCGGATCTCTTTGAACCGGATCATTACGAACAACGTCCACTTTGACATCGATAACACATAGATCCATTTATGTGTTCGACGTGTCGACTATGTCTCCTATATCTCCGAGAAAGAAGATATCAAAATCGGTAAGTGAACTCCACCCCGTCGAGCTTATCTTGGTGCATTTGCTATGAAAGTTAAAGATAAGGTGATACCCCATGACTATCTATCCTAAGATGAAGGAACCAGCAAGCATATCTTAGTTATCCTTGAGACTCATTTTGACTTTTAAAACATTTGAAACAAGTCCCACTCTAGCATCTTATAACCATGCTCTGATACCACTTCAAGCTACCATGACTTAACCTGATCACCACAACAATAATCCATGGTCGGATTTATTCAGAAACACATTTCAAAGATAAACCATCCAGCATAAATCCTCAAGGAAAACTGATCACTTAAACAGATAAACTCTATCAAATTCAAAGCTGAATAACATGGATGATCCTCATCTCTAGAATGCTAAAAATTCATCTCTTTAACACACCAAACCTCACTTATTAATGTTACAAGAAGGTGACAAAGGGTCGTCCAAGCTCTAATCACTCCTCTGATTTTTCTCAAAAACTTTCAAGAATTTTTCGTCTGTTTTTCCTCTTTTCTCTCTCTCTCTTTTTTCGTGCTTCTCTCTGGTTTTTTCTGCAGTAACAAGACGTCCAGGAGGAGAGATAATGGTATTTTATACCATCTGGGGTTCTTCATCTCAGGGTTTTCTCTTTACACAATATGTGTTTGAAGAGAACATGTGGCAACCAGCTTCAGCACAAGCAGCTCACCTTTTCCTTGCTATTAGAAATCTTTTTCAGCCACATGATTTTTATTTTATAAATCTGAGCCAGCAAGCAAGCAGGAAGCTTGTGAATGTCATGTGCATTTACTACAGAAGAAATCAAGCAGGAAGCTGCAATTCACATGTCCAAGTCAGGAAGAAGCAAGCAGCCAGGCAGAACATGACATGCACATGCACTCGTAAGCAGCTGACAAGTAATCCATAAACCAAGATTTTTGATCTATGTTTTCCATCCATGGTGTTCGTCCCGGCTTTTTGACTTTAAACTCGTCTCAGCTTATATATAAATCTGATGATATAATAATTAACACTCATCAAAACTATCAAGGAAACGGTCTTCGGCCTCAAGACAAGTCTCGTTGAGAAATTAATTCATCGGGTCATTTTATTTTAATCTGGATCGACCAACTCACACCTGTCGAGCTGGAAACTTTTCTTGACCAAAAAATTTCATTGCTTCGTGAGGGTTATTACAGCGTCAATAGCCACTTTATCCTTGATGCCATCTATCTCGACCTGACGATTTTGAATCTGTTCATAAAAGCGCGGAGAGGTTGCATCTTCGTTTTTGGACAGACTCCATAGTCGACGTCCGAAGTTCCCCTGTCCATGGAACATGAGTATTCTGAGAAACTCCAAGCGATTTGGCATGAAGATCTTCCAGAGTTTAATATTCTCTGTCTCAGTGACTGCGGCAGTAAAAGACGTCTTCGAGCTTCTTTAAGGAGCTATGTCGAGCTCCGGTGCGGCGCTGGTGCGTTGCGTTAATATTGATACTTCATCTTTTACCTCGCGGCGTTTTTTGCATATATTTGGGAGATCGCTGCACTCGCGGGGACGGTCCCAGAAGGTTTCAAGTTTGTCGTATTGGCTTCGGGGATCTGAGCATGGTTCTTCAGCTAGTTTCTCCCTTGTTATACCAGAAGACGTCTTCTTCTTCTTCTTACTGTCATTGTTTATCTGAACAGAGAGAGGTGAGCTTAGTGGCAACTCCTGTTCTTCTTGGAATGCACATCGTCGAGCTGTCATCATCTGAAGGATCGTACTAATTTCTGGGATCTAAAGGTTACTCGTTCAACTTCATCAGTTTCCCGTTCCCCGATCAAGCATGTTGAGTATTCTCCAAGTTTGTCTGTGTGCACTTCAGGGTTAACTTCGTGGAGTGTTTTTGATCCGACGGACATCCTCTGCGTGTATAGTGGGCTGTCAAGCGGAGTAGCTAAATTCGAGTCTTCTTCCGCTGCGATCCTGTCGTTCCGCACAGGAAGATAGTTGAGTTTGCAACTGTTAGGGTTCAACCTGGTTAGCGAGAGAACTCGTGAGCTCTATCACTATTCGTCTGCATCTTTTGCGTAGAGTCAAGAACATCTCGACGTATCTCCATCGAATTCATGTGGTGTTTGCTGATGGAGTGTTTTCATGTTGTCGTCGACGACAGAACTGTCGCGAGTATCTGGTGTTCTAAACATGTATAGTCATATATGGACCAAGTGTTTGCAGCACTGCGCAGTCTAGATTGATCCGTACCGCTCCTTCTAGCGCCAAAGCTGTGGCGAACCGAAGAATTTTTGCACTATTGATCTTCGCTAATAATAGGAAGACTAAAACTCGCTAACTTTCTCTGAGGTCCAGATTCCTAAACTTGCTCGTTAAGTGCTGAGCTTTGCTGAGAATCTTTCTCTATCTGTGTTTGCTCGGACTTGGCTTCACTTATATATGCCTCTAAGGTCGGCGGTCTTTTCATTTCTGTCCCTCTGATCTCGAGTCTATCTCCAGTGGAAATCTCCTAATCTTTGACTCGATCTTCATGATTACCATGAAGAACTTGACACTTTATCTTCTTTCCATGATTATCTTCTGCACTCAGTGCGACCGATTATGTGTATTATGGGTTCATTCTCGTCTGAAATCGTAAGTGGGATTATTTCGCGTTAGAGCTCTTTTTGGGCTGTTAGCGACTATAAACGTTTTAGATTTCTTTCGCGAAAAATCGCTTTTTCCATACAATTTTGGTTTGCTGTACTTTTGTTCGGCGAAAGATAGATTGAAACACTGATCGTAAGATTGAGATAACATAGCATTAAATATACCGTATCGTTTATACGATCGACTTCGAAATATTTTACGAGAAGACAAGTCTGTTTGCTATATTTTATCGCAAAACTGTCACACAGAAACATCCAATCGAGATGAACGAGAACAAGTCTGAGGTGAGAACCGAATAATAGAGTGACGATAGGAGGAAGTGGTCTCATCGCCCGTGGGACAACTGAGACATTACTCGTATATCGTTTATAATTGGGACACTGCGTAGAGAAGTTTAATTTACTACCAAAGCCTCAACATGAAGTTTCTATACTTGATTTTCTCACAGATGGCTGTAGAGAAGCGGCAAAATACCATCGATCATCAGTCACAGCAAGCCATCAGCTACTCTCTCTAAGATCTTTAACCTCTCCCATAAACTCTCCCATCACGAATGAATATGACAGTCGTCTCGACATGTTGGTGGCGCTCATGAGAGACTGGTTTAGCGCATAGGTAAATGAGCGGATTTTACTATCACAGTGAGAGCGTTTGGAGCGGGTGAGCCGAACACCAAATCGAAGATCAAGGAGTTCTTAAGCCAGATTGAGTTCTTTTAATGTGTCTCGCATTGCGCGGCTTACTCCGCTTCGCAACTGGATAATGAAACACATGGCTGGTTTCTGATGTTTCCATGAAATGGAGAGCCACGCGATGTGTAATGAACCAGCCCGTAAGTGATCTGCGTGGAAGTAGGACAGCTGACCAAAATGAATCACACCAGGCGACCAAAAAAAGATCAGTAAAAGCATGAACAGTATCCCTTGTCCTGAGTACCTTTTATACTTATCGAACACACCGAAGAGCATCTCCATTGTACTTGCGTCGGCTCTGCATAATTGTGCTCAAGATGTGCACTGAGTAAGATAGGTCAGTCTTCGTAACGCCAGGTAGATAGTCGTCCCACAAGGCGCACGATAGGGCAGATACAGTTTTTAAACAAGGACTCTGTCCAAAGCAAGACCATGATTCTGTGTCAACGGGAAGCGCGACAAGCTTGGAAGCGAGAAGGCCCGTTTCTTGAATAATGTCTCAACGCATACTTACGTTGATAAAGTAAATGCAGTAGTGGTGCTGCGAGCCAATTCAGTCCTAGAAAATACTTTCGAAATACCCAAATCCTCATATGAAAGCCATAGATTCATGTATGTTTTGAAGAAAGAGTCAATTGTAGACTGGAGAACTGGCTGAATACGATAAGATGCATCTATGTAAACCAAAACTTGTAACGAGTCCGGACCTCGATGCCAAGGTAACGAGGAGTAAGTCAGAGATAGACTGGATATCCATAAGTCCGAAGTGAGGATGACAAGTTTTTCGAACCAGCAGTGTGGTGACCTGGCGCAAACATAGAGAGAGATTTCCGTAAAGACAAACTTATTCTTATCCGAACAGTAAAACGGAGGAGGTCGCATGATAAACCGTCTTCTTCTAAATCTCCATGAGAAAACATCATTGTGAAGCATCCATTTGATGATCTCCCAGTTTCGAGAGGCTGCTATCTGAATGGAACGTGCGAACGGTGCGGTCATGCTTGCCGACAGGCGGCAAATGTTTCCTCATATCGTCTCCTTATCCGACCTGATTGATTCAAGAACTACAAGTCATCTCCTTGAGTATCGTATCCACATAGTCCCATCGGCACGGAACTTGAGCTTGAAACCCATTTGCACAACTGATAGCGTGTTACCGGGAGTAAGTCGACAATAATCAGGTGCCATTTCAGTCGAGTGCATAATACTCAACTCGGACTAGCATTACGCCACTTTCATCAAGAATGGCTTCCTTATAAGATCGTGGTTCAACCATAGACGGAGATAGCGCCAGGAATGGCAGTGATTTACTGAAAACCGAGAACATCCACATAGAATTCTAGAGAGTAGGAGCTTTAGGTAACCACGAACAACAGGAACAATCGTCCTGAAGAACATAATCATGAACTTTAGTGGGTAAAGTTTTTGACCGAAGTCCCGCGCCAACTTTTCAGAGCCGAAGACACCTCAGGTGGAATGTGATCTAAGGAAGTGGAGGAGACGGATGCTTTGTTCGGTTCAGGTGTAGAGGCGCATGCTCCCGTTTCGGGTGTCAGGAGACGACATGCTCTGTTTCTGTTTCAGGTGTAGTTGGCTCATGCTTTGTTTCGGGATGTAAGGAGGTTCATGCTCTGTGTCGGGTGGAACCAAAGCATGTTCTGTCTCGTGGTGTGCTCTGTTTCGCTAGTTGGCCAAGTAGGCACTGGTCTGAATTCGTAGTGTAACGATAATAGGGTGCTGTTCAGCATCGACTGAACGGAGCTTTAAAGGAATCAGTGGACTTCGTAACGTTAGAAAGGCCCAACG
>CAJHQP010007486.1:0-32027 GCA_905132765.1 Moricandia arvensis | reverse complement strand
CATCAAACGCGAAAACAGACTGTTTTATGAGCAGTGATCGAGTCATCTATTGCCATCAATCGACGCTCAGCTGAGATGCGCGAGAGCGATTCTCCTAAACCCTAAGGTTTGAATTCAAAAAGATGCTTAATAAAAACCCTAGCAATCTATTATTCTGCATTTATCTAAACCTACCTGAGAATTTCTCCTAGTCTAATCTTCTTAATTTCATCCTCACAAACCAAATCAATCTTGAAATCACTTTTATTGTTATTGTTATAATTCGTCTAGATTTAATTCGAAAACAATAAGTCTATTTTGCAATCCTAGAGTCTCTATGGATTCGATCCCTAAGTACTACACGGAAACTCTTAATGAGAGAGTAAAGTGGGAAGTATAAGGTTAATTTGAAAGTGAAATAAAAATAACCCCACATTACAGAGAAGGTAAGTTTTGTGCCCCAGTTCTTTCAGAATTCTTTGAGTCAGAATTCGTGGACTGGGTCCGTTTTCGGTGAATATCTCTAGTGGACACCCAAGTGGGTAAATCACTTGAGTCCACAGGAGTTTCCTGATTTGGAGATTGGTTATCTTGCTTAGTGCCTCTGCTGTCCACCAATTTAGAGAAATAATCGTTACGACCAAGAGGAAGACCTTTTGCCCCATCGCCATTGGCGAACTTTTCCTACTATATCCATGCCCAATTTTTTGAATGGCCAAAGGAGCTTAAATTTTTTAGATTTTATGGGGGAAGCTTGGAGACTTGGGCGTGTCTTTCGCACTGGTCGAAGTATTTGGCTTGTGATTGGCATCTTCTGCCATTGTAGGCCAATAATAGCCGGCTCTCCTAGCTCTAAGTACCAGCTTCGGCTACATTCTCCTTCATTACAGTTTTTCGATTTTTCTATTGGCATGCTTCGGTATTATGCACCGTAGATAGGGGCCGGTGAATGATCTTCTGAATAACTTTCCCTGAGATATGCAGTATCTTGCTTCCTGCTTTTGATTCTCCTGCCATAATTTTGATTCCCCGGGAGAAGGTCACTGTCCAGGGTATTTGATGATGGGGTTCATCCAGGTCTTTCTTCGATGGCTGCGATCCCAGCAGGTTCCGATCCTCCTGTGTTTCTGGCCACTGGAGAACTAACAAGGGGATACTCATCTGGCTTTGCGTTTCCTAGTCAGATTCCTAGATTGTCATAGGCGTCGACCTGAGAATTATGTTCTCTGTGGATCTATGTAAGCTTGCAGCTTTGAACCTTCTCTACCAGGTGCTTGGCGTTCGATATATATTTGATCATTCTGGCATCTTTAGCTTGATATTCTCCATGAACTTTGTTGATTATCAACTGAGAATCGCTGAATACCTTTATGTTTGCTGCTCCCATATATCTCGCGAGGGTTAGTCATGCGATCATGGCTTCATATTCAGTTTCGTTGTTGGTTGCCTTGAAGTTACATCTTACAGCTTTCGAGACCGGTATTCCCTGCAGGGATGTGAGTACTATCCCTACTCTGCCCTCTTATATTGCTGGACCCGTCTACGTGCAAAGTTCATTCTCCTATTTCTTTTTTCTCTCTCTAATGGTTGACCTCCTGCTCCAGGTCTGGAAGCATAGTTGGAGAAATTCATCAACAAAGTCAGCTAGTACCTGTGACTTAATGGCAGTAGCAGGTCTGAAGATTGTATCATATTCCCTTAATTCCACTGCCTACATAGCTAGACGCCATGGTACCTCGGGCTTGTAGAGCACGGTTTTGATGGGAGGCGAGGTTATGAACACGACCTGATGAGCCTAGAAGTAGGGACATAATTTTTGAGATGCGACGACTAGGGCCAGAGCCAGTTTCTCCAGGTGGCTATAAAGAGTTTCTGCATCGTGGAGAGATTCGCTAAGATAGTAAATTGGGAGCTGCTTGTTTCCATCCTCTCGGAACAGGATTAGCGCTCACTGCGTGCTCAGATATCTCCAGGTATAGCAGTAGAGCTTCTTCGTCCAGCGGTTTTGACAAAAGGGGAGGCATAGTGTGATAGGCTTTGAGCTCGACGAGAGAAGATTCTCATTCGTCATTCCCATTGGAAGTACTTAAGATTCTTTGAGGGATCCGAAGATGGCATGGGATTTTTTGGAAAGCATAGACATCAACCTGTGCAGGACTGCCATTCTCCCGGTTAGCTTTTGTATTTCTTTCATGTTCTTAGGAGAAGGAATAGCGTGGACTGCATGTATCTGCTCGAGATTGGCTTCGATGCCCGGTGGGTCAAGATATATCCCAAGATTTTTCTGGAGCTGAAGTCAAAAGAACATTTTGTGGGAATTAAGCTTCATACAATACTTTCTAAGGGTAAAGAAGCCCTTCTGCAAATGCGTGATATGTCTCAGCTTCCATAGACTTGACGAGCATGTCATCTATATAAACTTCCATAGTCTGGCCGATCTGTCCGCCAACATCATGTTAACCAGTCTCTGGTAGGTGGACCCAACATCTTGAATCCAAAGGGCATGACATTGCAGCAATAGATGCCTCTAGAGGTCATGAAGAAGGTTTCTCTTGATCTTCCGGATGCATGAGTATTTGGTTGTAACCGGAGAACGCGTCCATGAAAATCATGAACTGATTTCCTTTTGTGGCATCGACGAGCTTGTCGATATGAGGCATGGGAAAGGGGTGTTTCGGGGAGGATTTATTGATATTTGTAAAATATAAACAGACTCACCATTTCCTGTTGTTTTTCCTAACACCACCACGTTGGCCAGCCACTGAGGATATTGTACTTCTCTGATGAATCCAGAATTTAGAAAGTTAACTTCTTCATTTATGATTGTGTCCCTTTCTGGAGCGAACTTCCTCCTTTTTTCCTGATAGGTTGATGTAGGGGTGGACCTGTAGTTTATGCAAGATGATCTCTGGATAATTTTCTGGCATATCCACGTGGGACCAAGCGAAACAATGGAAATTGGATTTGTGGAAATCTATCATTCTTCTTCTTATTCCCACAATGAGCTTGGAACTTATCTTGAGATTACGGGTTGGATCTCCTTCGACCAAAGGTACTTCGTCCATTTCTTCGAGCTCCGGCTCCGGCTCCTTTGTATGCGGGGTTGTGGGCTTATTCTGTAATTGGTAATAACCTTGTTCGTACCCATCAGGGTTGTCTGATAGCAGGATCCGGCATTATCCTGATCTCCTGGTTTCCATTGTGCCCCAGGGAGTAGGAAATTTAACCATCCGGTGGAGTGTCGAGTGGACGACCCCCATATCATGGATCCAAGGGAGTTCGAGTATCATTTTGTAGGATGATTTGCAGTCGACGACCAGAATCGGCATGTTGATCCCTCCAAAATATACTAGGAGAATGACTTCTCATGTGGTCTACTTAACTTCTCTTCTGAAGCTTATGAGTGGAGTGACTTTTCGAGTCAGAGACCGAAATCATGATAGGCTGTCTCGAACACGATGTTGGTGGAGCTTCCGTTATCGACCAATATCCTTTTCTTACAAAACAATTTGCTACAATGAGAGATATGACTAGAGATTCGTCGTGGGGAGCTATAACTCTCTCTTTCTCCTTGGATGTGAAGCTGATTTTGTCTAGTCCTAGGAGCAGACACTTTGGTCTTCCAGATTCTTGATCGTTTTTGGTGTTTCTGGTGTTCTTCTTTGCGCCAGAGTGGCTTACGCTGCTTACTTTGAGCCGCCAGAGATGACGTTAATGACTCTATGAGGCGGCGAGGCATGAGCAACTCCAGTGGGTTAATTAGATGCTTCCTTATCAAGAAGGCTCTTAGCTTTGTCAGAGAGGAACTCCCAGAGGCGCCCTTTCTTTAATAGTTCGTTAACCTCCATCCTTAATGTGAGGGAATCTTCTGTCTTATGACCGTGGTCATTATGGAAGTCACATCACCGATTAAGGTTCTGGAAGGAATCTGGTGCTTTTATTTTATGAGGCCAGTTGACCTGTTAGCCCATCTACCTCAGAACCAACTCCAGTTTTGAGATTGAGAGATGGGAGATATCTCGCCATGTGGACACTGTTATCTTTGGGCTTTCTCCAGTGTCCGGTTCTGATACCTGCGCCCATTCTTGTTTCTTGCCTTTTTTCCGATTTCTGACAGGATTTGTCGTCTCGATAAGTTTTATCATGTCTGACCGTCTTCTCATCCTGCTTTTGTTGAGCTTTGGATCGTCTTGTGACGTCCTCTTCCCATTTTACTTGCCCAGGCCTGGTATAGCACATCTTCCATGATCTAACATTGGTATATGGTCAGATCCTTATAGAGATCTCCATCAGGAAGTAGACCTCTCTTGAAGGCCAAGATTGCTGTTAAGGAGTTGCATCTTGGGATTGCTACCTTTTCCTGATTGAAGCGAGCTATGTAGTTGTGCAGAGGTTCAGCTCGATGCTGGAGGATCTTATAGAGGTCATCAAATATTTTCTCCAGGCTCCTGCTGCTTGTGAACTGTTCCACGAACTCATCGGTGTGAGAACCGAAATTAACACCGTCGATTTCCATAAATTAAGGAAAGTCAAGAAACCCTAACTTTCCCCTAGGTCCCGGATTCTCTACGAGAGCCAACGACAAGTAATCGAGTAAACTTGGAAAACATGAAAAGATAACAAAATGGATTTAGAAAACAATAGATCTTTTTTTCGAATTTGCGTACGAGCGCCCTAAAGAGACAAGCGTATATGAAGCTTGTCTGGAAATGGGATCACAAAGGAATTTGTATAACAAAAGAAGTATTACGAGGCTAAGTTTTCTAGCTATACCACCTATGTCGAGAGAAACCTATGTGGCTGCAACTCGCTCAGCAATAGACAAAAAAGACGAAAAAGGTTTGAAGGATTTGGGACTGGACCTTAAGAAAAGCTGCCTACGTACCCCTTTCGAGGACCAAGTCGGACGTCAATTAAAAGAGTGGGACCAAGAGATCGAACTGCCAGAGCAAGTTCGTCTGGTAATCGAGTGCCAGTCATAGAAACTGAGCTTGTCGAGAATAAGCTTAGGGTTTCTAAGTGGAATGAGTTGTAGAGTCTAAGGAAATCAGAATCTTCGAACAAATATGGAGAAATGTCTGAGTATAACTATGTCCTTCTAGCCACCTAAGCTCTAAGTTCTTATAAGCTAACAGTGCTTCCTATGTCCAAATCTTTGGATCCTTGTGCCTTTAGCTTCATCTCCCCTTATATATGCCTTATTGGTCGGTTCTTCTTTCCTTTATTGCCCCTAGGTGAGTTTATCGTTTCTCGGAAACATTCCTTTTTATCTCGATCTTCATCATTATCTTGGAAACTTGACATTTATCTTTCGATTTCGCAAGATTTATCTTCTTCTGCGAGTAAAGATAAGTCGTCATAACATTGCTGGGCTCAATTTCATATGAAATCACAAGTGGGTCTTTAGACGCGTTATAGGCTTTTTTGGGCCGTATTTTGACTTAAATTTTTTTACGATTTCTTCGAAAGAACGTTTAATGATATGACGTCGCTATAGCTAGGATATTCACACTTCTCGTATAGTTTAGACAACTGTGGTGTTGAGTTAACCGTTGTCGTTTATACGATAACCATGAACTTCATTAGGGAAAATGAGTCTTCACGGTTTTTATTGTAAAGTCCCAACGAAAACTCTGATTGAAACAAAAAGAGGGGTGGATCTGCCAAGGTTCAACCGAAGGCATAAGATCTTGCTTATGTTTGGTCCAACTCGCTGAATGGGCGAGGTGGACTGCTTGTTTGGTCCAACTCCCCCGTTCGGCAAATAGGACTCGTTGCTCAGTCCAACTCGTCCGTTCGGATAGCTGGAAACTTGTCGTATAACTTCTTTCTTTTAAATTACACAAAGATTTTGTCCTGGATTTATACTTCTATTTAGATAAGAAATATTTCTCGGTTGTTTTCTAGCATTGATTCTGTCGTGACCGATTTTGACCCAGAGAGTTAGCTCCCATAGCTTGTTAGAATAGTGAGGCTCTAGCGAGCTTTTTTGCAGGTTTGGTAAGTAAGGAGGAAGCAATGGTTGAGAAGGTCCGTTGAAAGTGGTCTACTCACTCCTCCAAGAGCGGAATGCAGTAGGATTGGGGCTCTGCCTTGTGAAGGCTGCCTACGTACTCTAGTAAAAGGGATCAAGCCTTTCATAGTTTGTTCCGGAGATAAGGTTCTTACGTCCTGTTTTCGAGTGAGACCTTTATGATTAGCTATGTGTCGTGTAGAGATTATCTGGAATGTTTCTGCCGATTTCATTGTATATTGGACCTTTGTAATCCTTGAGACTAGCCTCGTAGGCCGTTTACTTTGGCCGAGTGTGGCTGTATTTATGTTTTGGGACCGACAGCGTGTGGCTTCAGATCCAGCCGCTTTGCGACTTCTTTTTAATCAATTGTGTTTCGTGTTTTAAGAGCGCGTTTGTATTCGTGTGAATGTAGAGGGAAGAGTATGACTTGTCATCTCATAATCTAACTATGGGTGAACTGCCATACTCGTGGTCTGTTTCGAGAGTTTTCTGCAGAGTGTAAACTTTCTGGATTTCTTAAGACATTTGAGTATTAGCCAAGAGACAAATTTTGGGATCTCCTATCAGGGTGTTTGATACTATGCCTAGAGATGTTGGAGACTAGTGTGCTGGGTTTAGGGTATGACCTAGGTATAATCACGGTTTTAGGGGTGCGACGACTACTTCAGCTTTTGTTTCCCCTGTCGCTTTCGACCTGATTCCATCCCACTTTAAAGTCCACGATATGTTCTCGGCTTATACAACTTGTATGGTAGGAATCGAGCATCTCTTCGGGGACAATTTTTAAGTCTCTCGAAAATTCTGACCAAAATTTTGGATTCTTTAATAGCGTTACTACCCTTGTGTCGGGTGTTATGGATCTATCTCTACGAGATGGCTTAGTGTGTTTAGGACGTTGAGAGTTTGTTGTGATCAGCAACAAACTTATAGGTATATATTACCAATTTTGAATCTTCACAAAGTATACGTGTTTAAGAAGGTGTGTGTTTTATAGTCGCGGATGGACTGTTTTAGGTGAGCATTCTGTTTCGAAATTTTTTGACGAAAAACAGTTCTTCGAGCGTCAGCGACGTCTTGCTGTGTCGAAGGTTGAGTTTTTCTTCCGTATGCCGCATTTCGTGCTTGAAATGTTCATGGGCTTGAAGACGTGTTGCATCGCAAGGGTTTTCTTTTAACCTTACGGCAGAGAAACGTTTTGTTTTGTTTGTGGATGTTCACAGCCAAAACTGTTGTTTCCTGTTCGGACGTTAAATTGTTTTATTTGTTAGTGAGGAATTAGGACCAATGAAGAGCCCGCCCCCGATATTTATTTCTTGGCAAAGTTAAGGATGTTTCATATAGCTTTAGGAGCTTTGTTACGAATTTTTCCTTATGTACTGCTTTTTACTTGTACAACTTGTGGGTTTAGAGTAAACTGCAGAACATATTGAACTTGGTAGCTTGTCGACAAGTTTAAGTTTACCGTTAACCATTTGGTGGTTAAAACTAAGTTTCGATATTGAGAATTTATCGTATGATTTCTGATTATGGGCTATACGAATTATTTTTGCTTGGCGTTTTTGGACTAATCGTGGATTATCGATTTGCTGTTAAGTGATTGGATGGAGCAGTGGTCACTCAATCATATTAGCTCGGTCTGAAGGATGTGTTCAGACGCATAGCCGAGGACGTTGCTGGTCACGGATTAGACCATGGCATGTTCGTGTTAACATTAATTTCATGTTAGTTTAGAATTGTCCCAGAGGATGCCGAATTCTGGTTCAGACTTTATCGGAAGGCGTAATTGGTTGAGCGCCAAAGAGCGTTTTTCGAGATTGATGGGCCAAGTCAGAGTTTTCCATGCTAAGATGGCGAATGGTGTTAGAAATGATTTTCCACTTTACGTATCAGTTATACGATGAATGTTTCATATAATGTTTCCTATAGTCGTACAAAATTGTTTTGTTTTCGTATGATGAAGAAAAAACCTAAAGGCTCGATAAAGAACCCGTGCGAGATGATTGCCTGCTCGAATGGAACCGAGGGAGATGGGAGGCAGAAGCCAGCAAGCCGCATGGCTAAAAATGAGATCTGTAAGATCGTAGTGCGAAGAGATAAAGTTTGTTTTTTTGTTGAGAGACGAGTCATATGACTTTGTTTTTAGCTATACGTAAATCGTCCAAAACACTCCTCCGTAAAACTTTCTACTTTCGTTCCCGAAAGTTTCTTCGCATAAATTGGTGTGGCTATACGAAGGATGTTTCACGTAAGTTTTATGAGGAGTGAGTAGCATAGAAGTACACTGAGAATGTCTCTCGCAAATTACTTGTGACATTTGCGAACGAGGAATGTGTTTTCCTTATTCTCTTTTTTGCATTACGAGTTGTATTTCATGACACCGATCTTGTTTTCCCGTAGGCTCTTCAGTATAAAATGTTATAGTTATACAAAAGTAATGGATGATCAGTTTTATGAGGTATCACATTGCCTAAATGATTTTCTGTGTACTGATGCGAGAGTTTGCTTTGTAGAAAGCGTTTTCTTGACGCCGAGACAACAAAAAACATTTGAAGTATGGAAGTATACGAGTATAGTATACGTATCTACTCCCTCCCTTTTTTTACGAAAGAAAATGGGTGAACCGATATTTGAAGGGTTGTGTACGTTTTTTTCTTTCGAAGATTGGGATGATCGACAATCCAGGTTGGTTTAATGACGACGCTAGGATTGTGACTTGGTGAGTTTTGGGTCGACGACTAGAATATGTTGATTTTAAGAAAATTGCTACGAATCATTCGGTTTTAAGACGACGTTCACGTTTCTAGTTCTTTAGGAAGTGATCTGAGTATGCGTGGTGATCGTTCTCGGTTTTCCGAGAGTTTAGATTGGTTTGTAAGATATGCCTGAACAGTCACAAAACAATAGATCGAGACAGGAAAATGCCTAAGACCTAGCTCGCTAGACTGTTCTCCTAGATCCTAAGTTCCTTAAAGTTTTATGCCGATCTCTGAAGCGTTTTTATTCTTAGTACCTTCCTATGAAAATTCCAAGTCTGATTTCAAAAACTTCCAAGTCGGACATACCTTAGTTTTCTCGAAGGTTTGGGTTCACCTCTTCTTCGTTTTACCTGCGCATTTCCCCTTCCTCTTCTCGTGTCTGTACGTCCTTAAGATAGTAAAAATATCAGTTCTTCCTGACCGCGTTTAGGCTTGAACCTGTCCTTGCGGTTTTGGTTCGTAGATCCATATTTTTGGCATTGGTGTTTATCCTTTGAAACTTGACGATTATCTTCCGAACTTGACTTTTATCTTCTCCCAAAAACTAAAATATAGACCGTCAAAATATCATTGGGCTCGATTACGTCAACAATCATAAGTGGGGCTTTTAGTCGTGTTTTACACCTTTTAGGGCTGTTTTTTGACTTAAACGTTTTAACGATTGGCTTGGAAAGAATACCTTAGATACGATCTCAGTTTTTATAAAAAGGTTCAAATTACTCGTATAGTTGAGGCGACTAAGGTTTAAGTTAATTGTTGCCATTTTATACGATCAATTTGAATTCATACGAGAAAAACACGTCTTTGCAGTTTTTATCGTATAGTTCCAAAGGTAACTCCAATAGTGATGAAACAAGAGATGTTTCGATGGATATTTGAAGGAGAACGCAAATGGAGGTAAGGGGGAGTAGGATGCCCAAGAGGGCAAGTAGGAGCAAGCCAAGTAGTTTGGGGCAAGTCTTACTTGTTTTTGTTGTAAAATCTCAAAGGAAACTCTGATTGAGATGAAACGATCAATTGATATTTGACAGAGAAAAAAAGGAGAACTCATCAGGGTTTGCCCAACTCGCCATGAGGCGAGTTGTAGGGAATAAATCCAACTGGCCATCGGGGCGAGTTGGACGGTGTGAGTGCAACTTGTTTTAATCGTAAAATCTCTACGGAAACTCGGATTGAGACAAAACGTAAATATTTTTGTTCGGGATTCAAAGGAGAAAAAAAGGTGATCCAAAGGAAAGCTTGTTTGGTCCAACTCACCCGTTCGTTTTGTAAATATTTTCAATTTTTCTACGAAAGTTGTATCATAGAAGGCTAACTCGTTTCACTTTGCGAACGATGTTCCATAAAATATTGTCGAGTTTGATTTTACGAAAGCTGTTCCTTAAAATGTTGTTGAGTTTAATTTTACGAAAGTCATTATGTAAGCGTGTTTTCGAATTTGACTGTACGAGAGCCATTTTTTTTCGAAAACTCATGTTTTGTGGCTGTTCCCCAAATTTTGTTTATGGGTTTTATCCTTGAAACTTTGGCTGTGATGAGCTTAATTATCGGGAGTCCACTTAATCGGATATTTTCTCGTTTCCGCAAGATTGATTCGAGGGAATTTTTAGTAGTTTTTCCAAAGTAAGTTTAAGTGACAATCATCGCGAATTCACTGAATATGTCACGTAGAATCGAAGCTTGAATTTTTACAAAATCTTAGGTTTCAGAAAATGTTTTAGCAGTGAGGGATAAGATCTCTCATTTTTCTTAGTTTAGTTTTCGTCAGCCGTTTTAGGTTTTGAGTGATTTAATAGAGATCAACTTCGTTTCTTCAAAAATTGTTCGGAAGAAGTACAACAGTGGGGGTTGTGCACCTGAATTACTTTGCTTCCTTTCTCCGTGAGTAACCTAGGGTTTCTCCGCAATTTCTGGGAGAGCAAGTTTTATTTTTCCAAAAAGTTTTCGAAAAATGTCTTTTGGTCGAACCCTTATGCGCTGAGATTTTTCCAACTCAGTAATGAGACGAACTTTATGGGGTTTGATAGATTTTATCGTTGCCCTTTCTGTTTAGTGAGAGAAACCGCGGGCTCGTTTTGGTGCTTCGTCAGTGGCGTAAAGTCGCGACTAGGTTTTCAGTTTTTCAAGCAATGCGGTGTTTGCATAAGCGTTGGCGATGGGAGCAGTCACTGCTGGAGTTTAATTACCAGCGTTGTTGTGAGCTGCAGTATTGTCAATCGTTTTTCCAGAAAACCAAAATTCACAACGTCGATTTCCATAAATTAAGGAAAGTCAAGAAACCCTAACTTTCCCTAGGTCCGGATTCTCTGCGAGAGCCAACGACAAGTTAGTCGAGTAAAATTGAAAACATGAAAAGATAACAAAACAAATTTAGAAAGAATAGTTCTTTATTTCAAATTTGCGTGCGAGCGCTCGAGAGACAAAGCGTAGATGAAGCTTGTCTGGAAACATGATCACAAAGGAATTCTTATAACATAAGCAGTAAAACGAGACTAAGTTTGGCTAGATTACCACCTATGTGGCTGCAACTCGATCAGCAATAGATTAAAAAGACCGAAAAAGGTTTGAAAGATTTGGACTGGATCTTAAGAAAGGCTGCCTACGTACCCCTTTCGAGGATCAAGTCGGACTTTATTTCAATTAAAAATAATGGACCAAGAGATCGAACTGCCAGAGCAAGATCGTCTGGTAATCAAGTGTCAGTCATAGAAACCCAGCTTGTCGAGAATAAAGCTTAGGGTTTCTAACTGGAATGAGTTGTAGAGTCTAAGGAAATAAGAATCGTCGAACAAAGATGGAGAAACGTCTGAGTATAACTTTGTCTGTCTAGCCACCTAAGTTCTAAGTTCTTATAAGCTAAAAGAGCTTATAGGTCCTAATATTACAGATCCTTGCGCCTTTAGAATCATCTTCCCTTATATATGCCTTCTGGGTCGGTTCCTCTTTCCTTTTTTTACCCCTAGGTCGAGTTTATCGCTTCTTGGAAATATTCCTTTTTATCTGGATCTTCATCATTATCTTGGAAATATTCCTTTTTGACATTTATCTTTGATTTAGTGAGATTTGTCTTCTTGTGCGAGTAAAGATACACCGTCATAACATTGCTGGGCTCAATTTCGTATGAAATCGCAAGTAGGTCTTTTAGCCACATTCTAGACCTCTTTAGGCCATATTTCGACTTAAACGTTTTACGTTAACGTTTAATGATAAGACGTCGCTTTAGCTAGGAAGTTCACACTTCTAATATAGTTTAGAAAACTTTGGTGTTGAGTTAACCGTTGCCGTTTATACGATAACCATGGAACTTCTTTCAGGAAAATGAGTCTTCACAGTTTTTATTGTAAAGTCTCAATGATAACTCCGATCGAGACAAAAAAAGGGGTGGATCCGCAGAGGTTCAACGGAACAAATAAGATCTGGTTTATGTTCGATCCAACTCACCGAACGAGCGAGTTCGACCGCTTGTTTGGTCCAACTTGCTGAACAGCGAGTTGGACTTCTTGCTCGGTCCAACTCAACTCACCCGTATCGGAGAATTGGACTACTTGTTCTGTCTCGTGCTCCATTTCTCTTGAGTCCTTTGCTCGGGAAGTTTGTCAAGATTTTGTCGTGAAAGCTTTCACACATAAACAAAATTTTAGACGTTGATTTCGAGATGACTGTTGTTGACCCCAACAATCGTTTGTTTTGATCGGAACATCATATCCGAGAACTTGTCGTTTAACTTTTTTCTTTAAATTACACGAAGCTTTTGTCCTAGATTTTTGCTTCTTTTTAGATAAGATTTTTTCTTGGGAGTTTTCTAGCATTGATTCTGTCGTGACCGATTTTAACCCCAACAATCGATGGGCTTGCAAAGGAGCGTATGGATCCATTCAGTAGGTTGATATACCACTGCAGGGCGGGCCCTATCAGGGTTGAGCCAAAACCTTTGCACATGGTTGCTTCTATCAACTACATATGGATTACTAAATTGAGCAGCCCATTGCTCGTATTGAGCAACGTGATTATATGGATCGCTAGTGCTGTCATACATCCTCATATTGGGGAAGGGAAATTTCCTTGGTATCTCTATTGGGGAGATCTCGTCCGCAAAGGGAGTACCGGTGTATGAGTTGGGATAGCTCCTCCAAATTGGGACAAGTTACTCCTGGGAGACTTTCTACCACGGATTGGATAGTGTCAAATCTTTAGAGTGAAACCCATTGTCGTGATTCCTTCTGGTGTCTCCTCCTCACATCCATCTCAGAATCACTATCTTCCATGATCTATATTTGGGTCTTCCTTTCGGTACTGTTCCCTATTGCGGAGTCTCCATTCATGGTGGAGGACGTTGGACACCGTTCCCTTTGACAGTTGGCGTCTCCAGAGGCTGCCATGGGGCGAACCTGAAGGAATCAACGTCACTTGTTTCTCATTTTCCTGAAAGAGATGCTTTTATTAATCATATGAGCAGGAACCCTAGTTCTAGCCGTCTAGCTCTAATCTCTTAGTCTTTGGATGTCGATCCCTTGTTCTAGGGTTTGGCTCCCCTTATATAGTCGAGTAAACGTCGGTTTGTTAGGTTAAATCTTCCATATTCAGAAAATGGAATGATCCCCTTAAGTAGAAAACTTCCACTTTACCCGGAGGAAGGGACGGTAGCAGGAATCTTGGTAGGAATTTCTCCAGGTAGGAACCTGGAGGCCGGTGTCCTGTTTGGGGCTGGAGGATTTCCCTGCTGGGTTATTTTTCCCCAATAGTAGCCGGCTCTTCTAGCTCTCAGTACCAGGCTTCGGCCGCTCGAATGGGAGCCGCATTCTCCCTCATGAGTTTCTTTGAGTTTTCTTTCGGCCGGCCTCGGCGTGATGCATTGTAAATAAGGGCAAAAAAATGATCTCTTGAACATCTTTCCTGAGATATGCAGTATATTGCCGCCTGCTTTTGGATTCTTACTGCTTTCATGCGATTCTCCGCTTTCCAGGTATTTGATGATGGAGGTCATACAGGTTACTTCTTCTTCGATAGTTGAGATTCCCACAGGCTTCGCTAACTCCTACGTTGCAGGCCACTCGAGCACTAGAAGGGGATACTCATCTGTATTTGGGTTTCTAGAGCAGACCCTATGGAACCAAAATTTGCACTGTCAATTCTAATATTAGAGGAAAGTCAAGAAACCCAAACTTTCCTTAAGGTCCAGATTCCCTGCATAAACACATGAATACAAAAAAAGACAATAACAAGATATCGAAAGAGATTGCACAGAGGCGTTTTATTGATTAAGACGAAGTAAAGTTACAGAGATTCACCGAAAACAAGATGGACGAAAATTCGTCAAAAGTGGACAATAAAAGAAACAGAACAGCGAAACGTTCTAAGTATCAAACTCGCTACTCTAGCCGCCTAGATCCTAAGTTTTCCATAAAGCTAACAATAACTTCTCCCAAAACCTAATTTTTGGATCCCTTTGTTCTTTGTCTTGCTCTTCTTTATATAGGTCTCCAAGGTCAGCCGTATTTCATTTATTGCCCCTGATTCGAACTCTTCGCGAAAATCTTCCTTATCTTCTCAATTTCCATAATTATCCTAATACTTGACAATTATCTTCTTTTCCATTTCTATTTGCGAAAATTTGGTAAGAACGTCATTTCAATTGGGTTCATTCTCGTCTAAAATTGTAAGTAAGCTTTTATCGAGTTGTAGACCCTTTCGGGCTGATTTATCAACTTTTACGATTTCTTTCAGAGGAATCATTCCTCATAAGTTTATACGATGTTGGTTCTGCAAAATTATACACCAACCATGTAGTCGACTAGGGTGGCTAGACATTGGTTGAGGGTCTAGTCGCCCGTGGACACATGTCTAGATTCCCATGGGCGACCAGAAAATGTGTGCGGTTCTTCGTCATCCCGAAACCCCAATTCTCTATGATGTTTGAAATGAGTTCCCTTTTGAGGATAGTCTTAGCAATCCTAGGCGTTATTTCAAGATTACTGTTTTTGACCCCAACAGTTTAGCCCCCAGCTTATAAGTTTCAAGTGCGACTCTTACGAGTGAGTGATGTGCGTTTACTTGGACTCTGCGGCCAGAATATTTTGCGATAATAAATCGCAAATATTTTTATCAATCATTGTAATTGTGGAAAAAATTCTATAAGTGTAAGGACCTTCGCTCCTCATTCATTCTACACATCTCTACTTTTCATCTTTTCTGCTTTGGGAACTTATTAAGAATCATGATGACTTCCCTCATGATGAGGCAAATAAGCAATCAATATGGGATGGTCCCCTTCCTTCAAGCGAGTTTGTCGAAATCTCCTTCGCCTGGTGGCATTCTAATTCACGTGACTGAGTACCTTCCTTTTTGGGAGGAGCTGACTTGCCGTGATGCCGAGGGGGGCGTGCTCCGTCCATGTTGATCTGGTGGACCCCTCCATCCCGACTGTTGCCTTTAACCTCTTTTCCGAGTTGCCATCTTCCTCTCTAATTGTTCCTGATGGTGGAGTGACTGCGGTAGAGGTATCGCCACAGCCGACAGGTTCTTCTACGACTCTGGTTTCTGTTACCGATACTGAATAAACTCCTTAGTCGATGCTTCCTCCTTTTGGCCAATAGAGAAACTGTCTTGGGGTTATGTGCCCTTAGTGCCACTCCCATATTGCATCGAAGGGTCGTAAGAGGGATTGTACAAACCCCGAGAAAGCTAAGAGATGGAGATGCGTCAGAGGAAGTGAGATCGGGCCTTCACCTCTAGGGGCTTTCTTGTTCGAGTTTGATAACGCCGTACCACACCAAGGTTTGCTTTAAAATTATTTTTCAGTGTGTTAGATCTTTTCCTCATTTCTCTTGTTGTGCAGTTTGTGTCTTTGATCGATGGGAACATTAACGACTGCGGATCATAGCTCGAGCGTCTTTTGAAAAGATTTCTTAATCAAAAGATTGATCATCAAAGCTTGAGGTGAAGTTGGGAGCTATCAAGGAAGTCCATTCTCTCGAGGTATCGAGGTTGGAGAGTCGGATTAGCGAGTTAGAGAGGGATATCTGGAAGACAGAGAGTTCCTTGCTCAAGGAGAAGAAGGCTAGGAAGGCCAAGTCTTCAAAGTTGCGTTGTCTGCAGCGTCAGATTGGCAATGTTGAAGGCTCGTCGAGCTGCAGGGTCGCAAAGGCCTAAACCCGAGTTTCACGTTCGCTTAGCAAGGGTTGCTTGTTCCTTTGACTCCCTGGTTGATGTTCACAAAGGGATCTTGCTTTTGGGCGGTTATTGGAGGGGGCGTCCAGCTACATTCGGGAAAAGGAGCTCCATATCTAGAGGCTGAAGAGGCTAGACTTTCTGTTCGTAAAGCGGAACTAGCAGGCGTAGAGGGAGATTCGATTTAATCTTCGATGATCTGAAGTCCGAGTGCATTCTTACGCCGCCTTTGGATATCGTCAAGGGGTAGGATCCTGTGGCCGTTGAGCTTTGCGACATGGTCGAAAATGGCACAGGCACTCGGCTTCAATCCCTGGTGACACGATAGACGAGGAAGATGCCCCATCTCTCGCGGATGAGTAAGGTTATAGTCCCGTTCGGGACGTTTGATTTTAATTTTTCTGCATATGTTTGATTTGGCCGTGTGTAACCATGTTTTATGTTTTCAGGACTGGCCGTCTGTGGCTTTAAATCTATGCGGCCTTTATTAATAACAACCTTTTTGATAAACGGTACATTATGTTTTGAAAGCGTAAGATTGTGTGCAGAGGGAAGAATACAAGTTGTCATCTTATATCTAACTCTTTGCGAATCGTCACATTCATCGTTAGTTTTTGGCGAAAGTTTTGAAAACAATTTATTTTGTGAAAACGTATGAACGTACGAAAATTAGCGAAGAGACATGTTTTAGGATCTCGTATAAGTTTGATATCTTGCCTTAAGATGTTCGAGACCAGTGTGATGGGATTAGGGCACAACCTAGGCCTAGTAACTGTTTATAGTTTGCTGTGACTATTTTGGCTTACATTACTCGTAGTGTTTTCGACCTGGTTCCATCTCGATATTGAAGTCTGCAATGAGTTCTCGGTTTATTCGACTTGCTTTGATCGGGAACCGAGCATCTTTCCAAATACAATTGCTAAGTAGTCTGGGAGTGCTGACCAAAATTTCGGATTTCTTTATTGCGCGCTATTATCCTTGTGTCGGATGTTGGAGAGTTATCTCTATGGGTGGAGATGGCTTAGTCTGTTTAGGAAGTTAGAGCAATTTTTTTGATCAGAAACAAACATGATGGTAGATGTACCGTTTTGATTCTTCGCGAAGAATAGGTGTTTGAGAAGATGTTAGTGCATATGACTGTTTGGGCTTCCAAGATGGAGGTTTCATCGAGGAAGGTATTTTGTCGAAAAACGGTTTCTTCAAGCGTTTTTGACGTCTCGCAATGCAGAAGGTTGGTTTTACTTTGGTTTCCACAGTTCTGGATTGAACATTTCGGGCTTGAAGAGTTTATCGATTGTTGAATAGGTTTGATAATATAGATATATTTTTAAAAATTGTTTGTTGTTTCTTGGACGTTGTTTTAAGCGTTTCGTTTGCTTGTTTGTAGCCTCGAAGTGTCACTTTGTATGAGAGGTTAATGAGAATTATTGTAAATGTGTCCGCGTTTTCTGAATTGCTGGCATTGTTTTTAAAATATCGAGTCTGGGAAAGCGGATATTTAGAATAAAATGGAAGTGTACGAGTATACAAATACGTACCCACTCCCCTTTTTTTTAGAGAGGGGGACAGCTGACCCCTACGTATCCCTTTCGGGGTTCAAGCTGTCTCGTTGTTCATTTTGTTGTGACGTAATTTTTTGGTGATAGTATTTCTTGAGGTGCATCGCGTTCCAGGTTCTCGGAACTATGACGTCTTGCATGTTGTAGATTTCGTATGCACCTGTTCAGACAATTTTTATGATTTTGTACGGCCCTTCCTAGTTTGCTCCGAGTTTTCTGTGGTGTTCTAAAAAAAATTGCGTAGGAGTAAGTCCCCTTCATTGAATCTGCGGCTACGTACGTTCGAGTTGTACTAATTTGCGGCCGCTTTCGATAATATGGAATACACACAAGGGCCTCATCCCGACACTCATTGTTGAGGTCAAAATCGTCTAATAGCATCAGATTGTTCAAGTCTTCACGTTCTGGGAGTACTCTCCTGTGGATTCCGGAGAGCTCAAATTCCATCGGGATTATGCATTGTGATCCATAGATAAGGGAGAATGGGGTTTCTCTTGTTTTGTCATCTTGGATTCTTCCGACGGGGCGATATGACCCCTTCGAGCTCTTCGGCCCATCGACCCTTTTTCGTGTCTACACATTTCTTAAGCCCATCTAGGATGGGTTTTTTAATAGTTTTGGCCTGGCCGTTACCTGGCGGGTATCTAGTAGTCGACTTGTTAGTCATATTTTCCATTTCTTGCAGAACGCTTCGAATCAAGTCGAGATGAACTAAGATATGTTTTTTGCTACTATTTCACAAAACACTTCGACTTAGGCGTCCTTTATGCTCACGTATGAATCTGCTTTGACCCCATTTTGAGATGAAATCTGCCTAAGACTAGGAGAAAGCATTTCTGTTTGGACTTATGCATAAGACCGACGATGTCCATCGACCACCCGCATGAACAGGTATGACGCTGAAATTGACGAGATTACTTCTGCGGGTTGATGGATTGTTGGTGCGTGTATTTTCATTTTTTCGGGCCGCTCACTTTTCTTCGGGGAGCGTCCTGTTGGAGATCTACTCTAGGATATTTTCCATCCAGGGCTTATCCAAACTATACTCGGATTGTTCCGTATTTTCCTCAGGTTGGATGTCATCGTCGATATCATCTTGTTAGTTGCTTTGGTTTACGATGACCGGTGGCCCGATACTTGGATGCTCTATCAATTTCATGTGGATTACTCTTCTGGGACATGGATCTGAGCTTGAAGATAAGGCCGCTAGGGTGTCGTCCTGAACGGTTTCCGCACCGAGAATTCGAGTGAAAGAAAATTGATAGAAGTTATGAGCTAGATTTTGGACGAGTTTTAGGTATGCATCCACCTTCTCGTCTCTGCTTCGTACTCCCCGTTGTGTTGGTTTCCTACTAGTTGGGCATCGCAATATGAATGGATATTACGTATCTTGAGAGTTTCATACTCAGCTTCATTGTTTGAAGCGTGAAAATTTGTCTAAATGATTGCTCCAACACTTCCCCAGTCAATGATGTGAGTCGATTTCCAATCCCCGAGCCTTGTTTGGATGAAGATCTGTCGACATGAAGGGTCCATGTCGAATTTGTTCATGGTTTTTGATGCCCTCCGTGTGGAGTTCTACCACGAAATCGGCAAATACTTGCGACTTTGCACAAGTTTTCGCTCGATTACTTGATATCACATTCACTTAGTTCGACTGCCCACTTTGCTAGCCTCTCTGATTGACTAAGGCTATGAAAATCGTTCGTACTGGGAACGATGTGAGGACTACAATCGTGTGCGACTGGAAGTACGGTCTCAGTTTTTTCACTGAGATCACGATGGTGAGTGCCAAATTATCCATTACAGGGTACCACGTCTCGGCATCCAGCGGTAAAAAATATTGGGTTTTTCTTGCTGCGTTCTTCTGTGATGAGAACGCTTCTTACCGCCGTCGTGGATTCTGTGATGCATAGAAATAAAGGCTCCCCTCCGACGGGTTTTGCAAACACTGGGGGAGTGGTTAGGTAATGCTTTAACTGTTGGAAAGCTTTTTCGTATTCCACGGACTGCTCAAATTTTTGTTCCCTTTTAAGGTGTTGTAGAAGGGTAAGCATTTGTCCATTGATCGCGAGATGACGCGATTAAGTGCTGTAACTCTCCCTGTTAACCTTTGCACTTCTCGCATTGTCCTTGGAGAGGCCATTTCGATCAGTCCATTGATTTCCGGTTAGCTTTGCTTCCATGATACGTGACTAGATATCCGAGGAACTCCCCTGATGCCACAGCGGACCTGCATTTGGCCGGGTTAGTTTCATGTTAAGCAGGTTTAGTCTTTCGAAGCATTCATGCAGGTGGGCGACGTGATTGCGTCCTTTGAGAGATTTTACGAGCATATAATCAGTGTAAAGTTCCATAGTTTCTCCAAGTTGCTTGGAGAACGTGCGGTTTACGAGTCTTGATAATTCATGTCTTCGCTCTTGAGACTAAAAGGCATTACTTTGTAACAATAGAGGCGGCGATCTGTGATGAAAGCAGTTTTCTCAACGATCGTCGGGCTTCATCATAATGTGGTTCTATCCCGAGAAAATATCCATGAAAGATAGGAGTTCGTTCCCTGCCGTTGCTTCTACCAAGTGATGGATGCGTGGTAGTGGGAAGCTATCTTTAGGACATACCCTGTTGAGGTCGGTGAAATCAACGCAAACTCACCACTTTTCGTTTTTATTTTTGACCACAACAGGGTTTACGAGCCAGTTTGGGTATCTGACCTCCATTATCGATCTGACTTTTAGGAGTTTATTGACCTCTTCGTTTGACTGCGGTGGCGCGTTCTGGTCCCAGATTTCGTCTTTTTTTTTGTTTCACTGGTTTGAAAGTTGGGTATGCATTGCGTTCGTAAAATGTTATGTTGATGTCGTGCCCTGGCATGTCTTCCGCAGCCCAAGGAAACGTGTATAGGTTCTTTTTCAGACAGGTTATTAGCTCCGTTTTCAAGGGCTCGCAAGGTTAGCACCGATTTCAACGCAACGCTCATGGAATTTAGGTCAAGACATACTGACACAATGGGTTCGGAAGTTGGTTCATGCTTTTCTTCTAAGGACTCGGCGCTCCCAAAATTGCCAATATATTTTTTCCGTTTCAACTTCTTCTAGGGAGTTTTTCGATGGAAGTCAATTTCTTTTTATCTTTCGACAGAATTCTGGCCGTTGAATGCTTTCCGCTTCAATTCCGCGGCGAAACAAACTTGCAATATTTTCCGATCTCCCCTAGATTGTTTCGATTCCTGGAGTTAGTCGGAAATTTGACACACAAGTGGTATGTCGAAGGTATAGCTTCCATGGAATTTAACCATGGAACGCCCATGATTGCGTTGCGCGAAGCATGGCGATCAACGACTAAATATTCCACGACTTTGGTTATGCTCCTAGCTTTAGCAGCAAGGTTAATTGAGCCAAGGGTCATGGTAGCTTCTCCCGAGAATCCCACTATCAGGCTCGAAGTCTCTCTGATTTAAGAGAGCTTGATTTTCATTTTCTCAAGGTATCTTTGAAGGCAATATCGGCCGATCTCGACAATATCCTGGATCTTCAACTCATGACAAGGAGATCGTTGTGAGGGTTGGCCTGATCGACTTTTGCTCTGTCCTTGAAAGAGATAGTGGCGCTGTCTGTTAGGTTAGACATACAGCTTCATGATCATTCGGTGATTATAATGTTAGAGAATCCGACCCCCCCCCCCTCCTTCTAGCGCCAAACTGTGTGAACCAAAATTTGCACTGTCGATTTTATTGAACGGAGGAAAGTCAAGAAACCCTAAATTTCCTTAAGGTCCTAGATTCCTTGCGTAAACACACAAATACAAAAAAAGAGACAATAACAAGATATCGAAAGAGATTTCACAAAGGCATTTAATTGATTAAGAAGAGCTAAAGTTACAGAGATTCACTGAAAACAAGATGGACAGAAATTCTTCAACAGTGGATAATAGATGAAACCGAACAGTAAAACATTCTAAGTATCAAACTCGCTAGTCTAGCCGCCTAGATCCTATGTTCTCCTAAAGCTAATAGTAACTTCCCCAAACCCTAATTTCGGATCCCCTTGATCTTTGTCTTGCTCTTCTTATATAGGTCTCCAATCGAGACAAAACAAGAGATGTTTTGGAAAAAGATAGGACGGAGAGAATGATGAAGATGGTGTGGTCTAGTCGCACATGTCAACTAGACTTTGTTGAGTGTCTAGTCGGCTATGGGTTGCTAGACATTGTTGAGTGTCTAGTCATCCGTGGCCAACTAGACTATGTTCCATGTCTAGCTACCCATGGGCTTCTAGAATATGTTTCGTGTATAGTCTCCCATGGAGGACTAGACCATGTTATGTGTCTAGTCACCCAAGGTCGACTAGACGGTATTGCGTCTCTAGTTTCCCATGATCGACTAGACAATGCATATGTGTCTAGATGCCCATGGGCAACCAGACAATGTGTATGGTTCGTCATTGTCCCGAAACTCATTCTCTATGATTGTTTGAAATGAGTGTCCTTTGGAGGATTGTCTTAGTCCTAGGAGTTGATTTCCAGATTACCGTTTTTGACCCCAACAGTTAGCCCTCCAGATCGTAAGTTTCAAGTTGACTCTTACGAGTGAGTGATGACCTTCACTCCTCATTCACTCCACACTTATGTAACTTTTCATCTTTTCTCCTTTAGGAGATTTTTTCAAATCATGATGACTTCCTCTCCTGATGAGCAAAGAAGCAATCAATATGGTATGGGCCCTCCCTGTAACGACCCTCAAGAGCGGATATAATTTTGGTCGAGAAAATTCCAAAAAGTCAGATTCGAGTTTAACCGATCATAATTAAAAATAAAAATTGACTGATTAATTAATGGCTCGACGAGATTGACTTATGGTCGAAAGTTCTTCCCTTGATAGATTTGGTCGAGTATTAATTATTTTGGTCGAATTTTATCCAATCTGGAACGAGTTTAGCCAAATTAGGACGAGAATCAAAGGTCAAAAAAATTGTAGTCGAAAACTGTCCAAAAATTATCGACCAGCTTCTTAAAATTCCATATAAATCTTCCATGGTCCTTCACCATCTTGTCTGCCTGCTTTCTCAGTAAAAGTCACATGAAAATTACAAGCTGCCTGCTTGCTTGCTTATTGGACAGATCATGTGAGAAGCACATGATTTATAAACCTTTCTTAAAAGGAAGGAAATGGAAGCAGGTGGTGGCTGGGTGTGGTGAAGCAGGACGCCAGCTGTCCTTTTCTCACTTCTGCTTTGTGTTAAGCTGAGACGCTCAGCTTGGAATATTCCTCAGCTATATAACCCCTTCAGTGAGCTGATTGCACGTTTTGTTGCTGAAAGAAAGAGAGAAATTTCAGACATAAAAGTTCAAACAAAAAGGGAGAAAGACAGAAAAATCTGTGAGAAAAATTCAGACAAAATCAGAAGAGGGATCTGAGCATGGACGACCCTTTCTAGCCATCTTGTGCTTTGAATCAGTGACTGTGGTGTGTGGAAAAGTTGTATCTGGTCTAGGAGATTCGTGAGATCAGTCCACAACTTATCAGTCTTGATTAACGAACTGGTAAGACCTTAAATCAGTTTGTTGGATCAGTTTAATCATATCCGTTTTAAGGAAGTTTCATGTCTAATGTAAACCCTAAGCCATGCTATGTTCTGTCCTGAGTTGAACCAATCTTGATCTCTTTTATTAGAAGGTCAGAACGTGTTCTTAGCATGAAGAGAGTGAGCAACCAAGTTCATCTATCACTGAAGTAAAACAGGTAAGGTCTCCGCCCCTTGATGATAGGTTAAGCTACTGCACGGATCAGTTGTCAAAGGCTTTTATGGTTCAGACTTGTTTAGTTTCAGTTTGAATCAACCTCTTGGACCCGCTAGCGAAGTTGTTATGAACTGACTTGAATTAAACCGAACTCAACTCAATTTGATCTTGTCTCGTACTGGTCTGAGCCGCGCTCTCTATGGTCTAAACCTATCAAGTACTGTTCTAGTATGAGTTAGTATAAACTGCTAAGTTATGCCCTGAACCGAGTTGATTAGATCTAAGTCAAATTCCTTTTTCAGAACCAAATTGTTTGGATGGATGATCATGTTTTCCGAACTGCTTATTTCAGGTCCGTCCAGCCATGTACAAGAACGACTCAAGACTTGTCCAAATCAGTTTCAAGACCAATCTCTAGGTGAATCTAGGGTGATGTGGCGTCAGATCACATAAGTGTGTATGATTGAATGGAATAGAACTATATCAGTTAAGTAGTAAAGTCTCATAATCCTATGAACTCTGTTGTGTTTACATAAGTGTGAACACTTAACACTTAAAGAAATATTTGAAAGTATACACTGAGGTTAAGGCACCTCTTAGTACTTGTTCTCAAGTACTAATTATAATTACAAATCAAGTATGCATTATTTATGAAATAATTATGCAATTAAGAATCAAGTGAAAATTCATTATTAAATTCTATCCCTAAATTCCCACACTACCGTCCTGTGAATGGAACAAGGTCATGAAAAACGATGATGGGGTCGCACCCTGGAGGCCGTTTACTGCATGATGATGCAGTCCTGAATGTTCATTAAGACATTCGAGGATGATGGTAATGCTAAGTCACTACTCTCGATTTGCCATCGTGGTTTATCGAGTTTAGTATATATACTGTAATTATAATTAAAGTGATGAAGGGCGGGTAACAAGGAAGTGATAAATAAAATGAGATTCACAATGATAAATAATATAGATAAGTATAAACTCAAGTACTTGCATGTTTATGCTTTGATGATTGTTTAATTGTACTATTGATTGTGTAGTAAACTAGATTCACTGAGTAAACTAGTTACTCACGACTCATTGTTGTGTGTGCAGGTAACCACTAGCTAGGAGATTTTTTTTTCTTTTTGGACAGAAGGAACGGCCGACCAGCGGTAGTATTTTGTTTTCCTTGCAACATATTTTGTATGTATATTTACTTAAAATTTTGTTGGGCGTTTGGCCGTAGGGTAAAACTATAACACTTTGTAAGATGATTAAAAGTATATTAATAATGTATAAATGATGTTTATAAATCACGAGTACTAATATGATATTAGTCCTTGTCTGCGACGAACTAACTATCGGTTACTCGGTCGTGTTGAAAAGCCGTGGTCGATATCCAGTAGAAGCGTTGGTGTTCTCAGATTGCTAGTCTAAGATGATCGGAATTTTTCCGTGAGCCTCGGGTCGTCTTTCGAGGAACATCGACCGTGTCATTTCTGGTCACCTACAATCGGGGGTGTCACAAAGGTGGTATCAGAACATTGCTACGATGCTAGAGTGGCATTTGTTTCAAATATTTTTTGAGTCAAAAATGTGTCACAAGGATAACTAGGATGTGCTGGTTTGTTCCTTCTTTTAGAAATAGAACTGGGTAAAAAATTACCATGAACTTTCTCTACAGATGCCACTCAGACATGCAGACATGGTGGAGCTTTATCTACCGATACCGATTTCATCATCATAAGATTCATCACTGCAAGCTACTCTGGCACCACTTCCGACTCCTAGCTTTGAGGCTACACCTTCTGGCACTAGCATTGAGTCTGATCCGTCTAAGGGATCGTATGATAGCCCTCCACTTCAGATGCCGATGCCTATGTCACCATATCCACATTATGCAGACATAGAGGTAAATTTTGATCATGGTTATGCTGATCATCCCGCTCATTCTGCTGTTTATACTGCTGCCCATGCTGCTGATCATCGCGCTCATGCTGCTCATCGTCCTGCCGCACATGCTCTTGCCGCTGATGATATTCCGCAAGTCCATGCTGAAGCACCACCTGCAGCAGAACCTGCACCAGTTCCGACAGATCCGGCATTGGTAGCTATTCTCGAGTTGATGGCCGTGATGATACGTTTACAGGAACAAGCACTGAATGCACAACGTGCTCAGCCAGAAGCTGATGCGTGGCTGCAGAATCTCGAACAGAACTTCGCTGCAACTCATTATCCGGTAGAATTCAAGAAGGACGTGGCTGTTTACTAACTGAAGAAGGACGCCATTGGTGGTTATGTGTAGAGAGGAGTTTAGGAGATTTGAGCTGACTTGGGATTAGAGGTGTCAAATGGGCGGGCCGTCCATGGGCTAACCCAGCCCATTTAATATATGGTCTAATTGGACAAAAGACCAAATGGTCAATGGTCCAATTGGGTAAAGACCAAATGGACAACGGGTGTCCATGGGCTTCCTAAAAACATACACTTGACAAAAAAACCATAGTTTATAAATTTAGTGAAAACAAATTTTCAACGGAAAATCAATATTTTACGAGATTTACGGAAAAATTTTCCGATTTTGGCGGAAAACTTAATTTCTCATTTTTTTTCGAAGAAAAACAATTTCTCAGTTTTGTGTGAAAACTTAATTTCTCAGTTTTGGCGGTTAAACGTGATTTCTTGGTTTTGGCGGAAAAACTTAATTTCTCGGTTTTGGCGAGAAAACGTGATTTTTCAGTTTTGGCGGGAAAATGTGATTTCTTGGTTTTGGTGGGAAAACGTGATTTCTCGGTTTTGGCGCAAAACGTGATTTCTCGATTTTGGCGGGAAAACATGATTTCTCGGTTTTGGTGGAAAAACGTGATTTCTCGATTTTGGCGGGAAAACTTAATTTCTCGGTTTTGGCGAGAAAACGTGATTTCTCGGTTTTGGCGGGAAAATGTGATTTCTTGGTTTTGGTGGGAAAATGTGATTTCTCGATTTTGGCAGAAAAATGTGATTTCTCGATATTGGTGGGAAAACGTGATTTCTCCGTTTTGGCGGGAAAACTAATTTTCTCAGTTTTGGCGGAAAAATGTGATTTCTCGGTTTTGGTGGGAAAATGTGATTTCTCGGTTTTGGCGGGAAGACTTAATTTCTCGGTTTTTGCGAGAAAACGTGAATTTTCGGTTTTGGTGGGAAAACGTGATTTCTCGGTTTTGGCGGAAAAACGTGATTTCTCGATTTTGGCGGGAAAACGTGATTTCTCGATTTTGGCGGGAAAACATGATTTCTCGGTTTTGGCGGAAAAACGTGATTTCTTGTTTTGGCGGAAAACTTAATTTCTTGGTTTTGGCGGGAAAACATGATGTCTCGGTTTTGGCGGGAAAATGTGATTTCTCGGTTTTGGCGGGAAATGTGATTTCTCGGTTTTGGCGGGAAAATGTGATTTCTCGGTTTTGGTGGGAAACGTGATTTCTCGATTTTGGCAGAAAATGTGATTTCTCGATTTTGGTGGGAAAACGTGATTTCTCGGTTTTGGCGGGAAAACTTAATTTCTCGTTTGGTGGGAAAACGTGATTTTTTGGTTTTGGCGGGAAAATGTGATTTCTTGGTTTTGGTGGGAAAGCATGATTTCTCGGTTTTGGCGGGAAGACTTAATTTCTCGGTTTGGCGGGAAAATGTGATTTTCGGTTTTGGCGGGAAAACGTGATTTCTCGTTTTGGTGGGAAAACATGATTTCTCGGTTTTGGCAGAAAAACGTGATTTCTCGATTTTGGCAGAAAAATGTGATTTCTCGATTTTGGCGGGAAAGTGTTATTTCTCGGTTTTGGCGGAAAAACATGATTTATCGGTTTTGGTGGAAAAACGTGATTTCTCGATTTTGGCGAGAAAATGTGATTTCTCATTTTTGCGTAAAAACTTAATTTCTCAGTTTTGGCAGGAAAACATGATTTCTTAGATTTGGCGGGAAAACTTAATTTCTCGGTTTTGGCGGGAAAATGTAATTTCCTGGTTTTAAAGACAAAATTGCATTTATTTAAAAATTAAAAATAGTTATAAATACTATTGGGTGTCCATGGGCATTCCCATATGGACATGGTCTTTATTGGTTATGGACACTTTTTGGACCATTGTCCAATATGAACCGTCCATTACTGCCCAAAAACTGAAATGGTCCAATTGGTTGAGCCCATTTGGGCTCTGGACGGACCAATTGACACCTCTACTTGGGATGACTTCCGTACTGTGTTCATTCAAAAGCATTTTCCACCAGAGGCAAGAGACAGATTGGAGATCAAGTTTATGGAGATAATTCAGGGAGGTTTACCTGTTCGGAGGTATGAGGCAGAGCTCACACGTTTCAGGCAGTGTGTACGCTTTAGCGAGGAAGATGAGCTGATGATTATCCGGAAGTTTCTTAGGGGACTTTGCCCGGATATCAGGAGCAGACTCGAGGCAGTAGAGTTTCATAGACTTGCTGATCTTGTGGAGCGTGCGGTGAATGTTGAGGAACCATTGCTGCCTAGAGAGCTTCTGCTAGCCATTCCCCACCACTGAGACATCCATCTGTTCCATTCCAGCATCAGCCATCTTCAGTTATGCAGAGGGGACGTGGAGGTAGAGTCTTTCGGGGAGGCCGTTTGGGAGGATCGATACCTAAAACCCCGGCTTGTTTCAATTGTCGCCAGTTGGGCCATGTTAGGCGAGATTGTCAAACTGTGGGGCAATTCCGACCAGCGGTACCATCTCACATTACATGCTTTACTTGTGGAGAGCACGGGCACTATGCGACTCCTTGTCCACTCACCCATTCTTCTCAGCTGCACCGAGAGTTCCACCAGTCATACCAGTTAACCCACCCTTACCTTTACCACCAGGACCATCCGGTCCACGAAGGGTCCTATCTCAGGTTTGTTTCTTTACCATTGAGTGCTATTTGATTTTTTTTTTAAAAAAAATTGGTGCATTATTATAAAAATATATTATATAAAGTTGTTGAATGAATAATTGAACTCAAAGTCAATTATCTCTAGGTTCTTTGGTTGTGGGCGGTATATCTGCCCATATCTTGTTCGACTTGGAAGCAACACATAGTTTTGTAGCTCCTGAAGTAGTGTTGAGATTTGAAGAAGACTTTACTAAAATAAATTTAAGTTTTAGCATTTTAATTTCCGGAGATCAAGTTCTTGAAACTGAAGGCTGTTATTTAAGAGTTCCAATTGTTATCCAAGAGATGGTGTTCCAGCTCATCTGTTAGTACTTCCAATAGAACGGTCCGAGGTAAAACTAGGAATGGATTGGATGTCTAGCTATCGAGCTCACCTCGATTGTGGTCGAGGGAAGATTACTTTTGGGAGAGATACTTAACCCCCTTTAGCTTGCTATGGCATAGTACCGAGCGTCGGCGCATCGTTAGTATCAGCTTTGAGAGTTCAAAATATTCTGGAGCAGAGTGAAGAAGTCTACTTAGTTACTTTAACTACAAGAACAGTAGTAGATTAGAAAGAGCAGAACCCTAGGAGACATTCCAGTGGTCAGAAAATTTGAAGATGTGTTTAAGGCATTAGAAGGACTTCCACCATCGAGAAGTAATCTCTTTAGTATAACCTTAGAACCCGGATCAGCTTCAATAGCAAAGGCACCATACCGAATGGAACCAGCCGAGCTTGCTGAGTTGAAGCAGCAGTTGGCTAATATTATAGATAAGGGTTTTATTCGTCCTAGTTCATCACTGTGGGGAGCACCCATGTTGTTCATTAAGAAGAAAGACGGAAGCATGCGGCTATGTATTAATTATCGGGAATCAACCGTGACCATCAAGGACAAGTTACCCACTTAATTGATGAGCTACTAGAACAGTTGCAAGGAGCGAGTTGGTCTTAGAAGATCGATCTAGCTTCCGGCTATCACCAAATTTTGATTTCCGAGACCGATATCATGAAGACTGCCCTTAGGACACAATACGGACATTTCGATTTTGTAGTAATGCCCTTTGGTCTTACAAACACCCCGGCTGCTTTCATGCGTCTAATGAACGAAGTATTTTGGGACTACTTGGACGAGTTTGTTATCATATTCATTGATGACATCCTCATATATTCCCGAAGTGACGAAGAACACGATAAGCATCTACGCTTAGTCCTTGAGCGGTTACGAGATCAAAAGCTTTTTGCTAAGCTTAGTAAGTGTTGTTTTTGGAAAAGAGAAGTTGGCTTCTTAAGTCATTGAGTATCAGAACAAGGAATTACCATTGATCCAGAAAATATAACTACTATTAAAGATTGGCCTCTTCCGATTTATGTTACTGAGATTAGAGTTTTCTTGGATTAACCGACTATTACCGCAAGTTTGTTCAAGGGTTGCAAGCATATCAAAGCCACTAACTCGTCTGACTGGTAAACGTGTCAGTAACCGAAGAAGCGTTCCCATAAAATGAAGGAGGCTTTGCGTCTGCACCTGTCTTAGCTTTGCCTAAACCTAACCATCCTTACACCGTCTGTAGAGATGAATCTCAATGTTGGATTAGGTAGTGTGGCTGATGCAGGACGATAAGTTAATCGCCTATGCATCAAGACAACTAAAAAGCATGAAGTAAACTATCCAACGCATGACCTAGAAATGGCCGCAGTAGTATGTTGCTCTTTGGATTTTGCGTCATTCTATATGGTGAGAAGTCGAAGTGTTCACAGACCAAAAACCTTAAGTTATCTTTTCAGGTCACCTGATTTTGACGCTAGGCAATAGGCGTGGATTGGAGTGGTAGCTGACTACGACATGAATATCCTATACGATACAGGAAAAGAAAATGCTGTTGCTGATGCTTTGAGCGGAAGGATGAAGTTGATGTGTGATATTGAAAAGAACTTCAAGAATTCGAAAGTATGAGTTTAAGATGATTAGATTTGGCTGCTTGAAAAGAGAGGCAGAAGAAATTTAGGGATTCCATAGCAGTGAACAACTAGGTTTACTTGCTCGTATCCGAGAAGCACAGCATGAGAGACGAGAACCTAAAAAAGATCCGAGAAGAAGCTGAAATGAATGTAATTTCAGAGGATATCAAGTTGACAATGATGGAACCTTGTTACTCGAACTGGTCGATGTAACCGTTCCAAAAGGAGAAGGACTCGAGAAGAGGATTTTAAGGACTGCTACCAATTAAATCTCTTAAGCATTCATCCGCGGATAGGCACCAAGAATGTATCGAGAATATAGAAGGTATTAATCACTGGCAGGGATAAACATATAGTTTTTCGTATGGGTTTCCTTAGTTGTCAAAGTTTCCAGCGGATAAAGGTCTGACACAAGTTCCAGGTCTGCTTACTCCAAAGCTACCGTGCCCTGAAATGGAATCGGGGATGCAGTAGCCGATTGATTTTATTTCTGGTTTACCTCGAGCTAACAGGCGCGCGGGAATGATGCTTGTTGGGTAATCGTGCCATTGTCTTACCAGTCCGCTCATTTGCTACCAAAGAAACTTAGATCAGACTAAATTAGAGACGTTAAGAGCTACATTAGAAAAATAGTAGAGCTTCATGGAGGTACCGAGAACTATAGTATCAAGACCGAGACCACACTTTACACAAGTTTTTGCGTGCCTTCCAACAAAGCTTTGGGTTGGCTGACTTACAATATAGAGATACTTGCAATTCATCAGAAACGATGGCCAACCGATACGGTACGGCATCGAGAAATTTGAAGATCTGTTAAGGATTTATGTATCCTTGACTGAAAATGGTCCGTGGGATAACTTTTTGCCGCTTATAGAATTCTCATACAACAAACAGCTACTCACTAGTATCGGAATGTCACCTGTATGCAGCTCTGTAGGTCGACCAATGTAGAACACCATTGTGGTTGGGGTGAAGTTGGTGAGCAGAAGAATCCTTGGTCTCAGAATAGGTAGATGAGGATGGACGAGAAGTAAGGATAATTCCAAGCAAAAATGAAGAAATCCCAAGACCGTTAGAAGAAGTATGCTGACCGTGGTAGAAGAGAAGTCATCTTTGCAGTAAATGATGTAGTCTTCTTTACACGTAACTGCACAGAAAGGAAAAAGATCGCTTTGGGATAAGTTGGAAAATTGGTAAACCGGCTACGATTGTGTCCGTACAGAATTGTTGCTAAATTTGGAGAAGTAAGCCTTACCAGACTATGAGCTTCCACCGCGATATGCTCTAATTGCAAACTGGTATTTCATGTATCGGTGTTGAATAAGATATTCCGGTATCCGAATATGGTACGAGGAAGAGATGCCAGAGGAATCTGCAACCTAACTCACTTTCCTGAAGGTCCTTTGCGGATAGGTGAGCGTGTATCAAGATATTGATAGACCAGAGAGAATTTTTCAAGTTTCAAGTATTCTTGGGGCGAAGGCGACAAGAGAGTGTTGTCAGCATGGGGGATGAAGAATAATTTCAGAGCTATTACCCATAATCTCTTCTTTCAGAAACCCAGGTGTTCCATAAAATGTGTCCTACACTCTATGTTTTGAGAAATTCGGTGAGTAATTCTTTTGAGTGGGGGAATAGTGTATTGACCCTCATGAGCGATAATGGTTTTGTTCGAGAAAATTCAACATGTTCAGATTTGGTTTAATCGATCAAGAATTAAAAATAAAATTGAACCGATGAATTAATGGCTCGGGGGATGCCTGTGGCCTGAGTATTAAATTATGTAAATTTTATTAAGCTGGATGAAGGTTTAGCCGAAGTAGGACGAGACTACAAAGGTCAAGAAGTTTAGTCCCGAAAGGTTATCGACCAGCTCCTTATATTTCTTATAATCGTCATGGCCTTCGCCACCATGACTGTCTACCTGCTTTTCTCCTTCTCAGTAAAAGTC
>CAJHQP010007485.1:0-32028 GCA_905132765.1 Moricandia arvensis | reverse complement strand
TCAGACCAGGGAAGAGTCTTCGAGACACAGACTCGAGTGGTTTTCTAAAGGGAGGTTGGGTTGCTTGTTCAAGAAGAAGCGCAAATCTGTTGTATACGTACATAAGCTCTTCAGAGAAGCCAACTCAATTCCAGCAAAACAGTGAAAGAATTGGTTCAAGAGAAGGGAATAGAGGAGAGACGCGAAGAATGATCATAAGCAAGGCTTGATAACTTGTAGTTAAATTCTTTGGGTACAAGAAAGGGGCCAATTTCAACTATTCTGTAAAGAAAAAAAATACAATCGTGTATGGATACAGCTTCACTCTGGTGGTTACTCTTTATAAAGTCTTCTCCTTTTGAACAAGATGATGAGCTAAATCGGATGAATTGACAACATAAGTGGATGTGTATATACCTAATGAGAATAGGGGGGTTAGTCGTTGGAAACCCGAACAACCAAACCAGAAGTGGTTTGAAAAGTTTTGAGGTGGCCGGAGCCAATGAGATCTCGTATGTGAAATCTCATATCAAGAGGAGAGTAGCGGAGTCGTTTCTTTTCAAGCTCGGACATGAACATCTCTTTATGTCGCTTGCGCTTCAGCAACGAGAGTAGCTCCTTCCTTCCCTGATCATCATCAGATTGAGAGAGAGAGAGTTAGACCAAAGCTTGATTGATCACTTGAGAAGAAAAGTTTTATTTTAAGGGGGTTTTACCTGCAACAGAGCCTTCCACAGTTTGCCAATACTAGGAATGGCAAACCAGTACATGTCTGGATCGATAAGTTGGCGTGTCTGAGAGAGAAAATGGTATCAAGTGTTAAAAGAGAGATAAAAATAGAAGAATAAGTGGAGTAGTATATGATTAGTTTTACATACGAGAAGGCCTGCGTTAATTAAGAGAGTGATGTGCGCATCCTTCACCTTTCCACCCAATGACAAGAGCGAACACTGCATTGAATTTTAGTTAAAAACTTTTGGCATCCATCATGTACAACAGAACAAAAGACAGATTAGAGTATAGAGAGGACTTACAAGCTCATGATGTGCAATACTGGGTTCGAGTTTTGAATCAAGGACATGTTCTTTGAACCACTTGAAAATATCAGTATCACTTTGTTTCTTATCTTCCATCCTCTTTACTATTCGATCAACCTTAAAAACATATTGGAGTTGGATTTACAAAGACAATGGATTATGGCGGTTTCATTACACTAACGCAAATGGAGAAGCATAGCCAACCTGGTTAAGATAGTCATCCAAAAAGATAATTGCATGATCATCTTGTCCAGTGTTGAGTTTGAAGACACGAACAACTTTATCCCTTCTTAACCGCTGCAGCACCAAATAGAGATGATTAAAGATGGGAGTTTTCAATCTAGAGCCCTCTTAAAACAGAGACTTTCACAGGCAAATATGAGAAACTAAATGGGATGGTTAGAGTAGGAAAGCAAATTACTTCAAGTTCTCTATCGACTTGGGTTCTATCGTTGACGCTACTGTATAACTGCGACTGTAATATAAATGGAGGGAGTGAAGCCTGTAACAGATGAGCAGTTGAAGAGACATAATAAAATGAGAACGGGAACCAAATTTTGAGACAGAGAATGTCCAATTGATTCAATGACAAATACCTGATCAATGCGAGGAAACTGAGCCCGCATCATCTGAAGCGCCACAGAAGTATCGCTAAAGGTAAGTTCATCCTCTGATACCAACATACACAACCCAATCTCGAGTCAGAGCTACATACAATCTCTCCGAATAATTACAAATATCAGATTCAACTCACGGAGAGAAAAACAATGATCTTCATTTGCATCCTGACTGCAACCAACTTCTTCCTCTTCCTCTTCCTCTCGCCGACGCTTCTTTCCTCCGGCCGCGGCGGAGGTTTCCGGATTTGTGATATCCTTCATTTCATTTCTCGCAGAACCGGAAGAGATTTAACTTTTGTCTGAATATTATTTTAGAGGTGAAAAATTATAATGGGCCTTAAAATAAAACAAGTAAGCCCATTAAAAAGCTACAAGTGTCGAGATAATACAATAGGCCCAATAAAAATGACCCAAATATGTTGTGATCAAACCAACTGAAAGGGAGCGAAAGAAAGAAACAATCAGAGATCGGCGGAGATGGAGAGCGGTTTGATATCGGTGGACCGGTGGAGGAGTGGAAGTCAGGCTTACTTCTTGACTCATATGCACTCCGACCACACTCGTGGCCTCTCCCCCTCCTGGTCCCATGCTCCTCTCTTCTGCTCCCGCACCACCGCTTCTCTCTTCCCCTCCCGCTTCCCTGCCTTCGACCTCTCCTTGCTCCGCGTCGTCCCCCTCTCTTCCTGGCAATCTCTCTCCCTCCGCTCTCCTTCCTCCGGTTCCCCCGTTCTCCTCCATTTCATGGCCGTCGACGCCCACCATTGCCCCGGTATATAATCACTGATTATTTTATTTATATAAATGCTTTGATTTGCTTTCTCTGATGATGGAATCTTTGGTTGTGGTTAGGATCGGTGATGTTCATGTTCCGTGGAGACTTGGGATGTTTTCTTTACACAGGTGACTTCCGCTGGGAATGTGATGATGATGCAGCAGATGAAACAAGGTCCACTCTCGTCTCTGCTATCAACGACTTCCCTGTAGACATTCTCTACTTGGATAACACCTACTGCAACCCCATTTACACCTTCCCTTCTCGTCGACTCGCCGCCCATCTTGTTGCTGACATTATCCTCTCTCATCCTTCCCATGATATCGTCATCGGAATTGACACTCTGGGCAAGGAAGAACTGCTTGTTCATGTCTCCCGTATCCTCAACATCAAGGTCTTCTTCTTTCCCTTCACTCTTCAAGTATCCTGTTGATAAGTTGCCTTACATAGTCATCATCTTGCTTTGTTTGTTTGTTCCTCTTAGATTTGGGTTTGGCCAGAGCGGCTCCGTACCATGCATCTCCTTGGCTTCCAAGACATTTTCACCACTGATACGTCTCTTACAAGAGTGCGTGCTGTCCCTCGTTATAGTTTCAGCATTCAGACACTCGAAGGGTTGAATCTCATGTGCCCAACCATCGGCATCATGCCTTCAGGTCTCCCATGGCTGAAAAGACCTTTCAAAGGAGATGGCAAGCTCTCTGGTTCTCTTCTAACCCCAACTACTTGTAATAACACGAAGAAAGAATCACTACTAGGTGCGGTACATCATTTCCATGACAATATGTATTCCGTTCACTACTCTGATCACTCGTGCTACGAGGAGATTGGAGAGTTCATCAAACTTGTCAAGCCGAAGAGCATGAAAGGCATTGTGGTTTCATCATCATGCTACGTTGAGCCTCTCTACTATTTTGGGCGTATCTGCGGTGTTAGCCAACCGCCAGAGTTGCTGCTTTTGAGGCCTGACACCACCACCACCACGAGCAGAGAGCAGTTTCGAGCTGTTAGGATCAAGTCATATTCCACAAAGAATGAGACAAGAGTTTCGAAGAAAGAAAAATGGAGAAAGGGAGATGGTCATTCGAGTTTGATGATAAACAAGAAGAAGAGAGCACGTATACAAGGTAAGTGCCCCAAAATTGCAGAGGTTGATTAGCGTTACTCTGGCTCTGGGTAGTAATGTATCTAACACGGAGGCGGCTTCTTATTATAACCACAGCTTACTTTACTTACCATGTGAATGGTCTAGTACACTGATGACAGTTCCCTGTGTTAGGGGTGCGCAAATATGCATAGCTAAATGGTATACCTAATACATAAAATGGTTTCGTTTAGCTTTTGATGGTTCAAATTTTTTTCGATTTTTAGCACACTTGAAAATAATAACTCTCGAAGTACGTAACATTTTTTTAAGGTTCACGTAAATTGCTCATAAAACTCCACTATTTGGAGACGTACAAAGAAGCTTCAAGTCTTTCATAGAAACAATAGAAAAACATCAAAAAAAAAAAAACAAAGGAAGTAGCCTTTCAGTACTTGACAGGTGCGCCCTGGATGGGTAAGAGACCAAATCGCTTCTTCAACATAACTCTCTCCTTTGAATATTTATCGTCAGGGGAGAATCGGGCTGCAACAGCACAAAGATTTTGCTTTATAACTCAAGAGATATGGTTTCCTACAGACAAATTACGAAAACAAAAGGCAAGGCTCACCTGGATGAGCAGATTCAGTGGCTGACCCAAGCGGTGATTCCTTCTGCATAATTGAATTTGATTCATGTTTAAGCAATCGTCAAGCAACAACACAGTTTGTGAAAAAAAATTGAGCAGAGGAAAACCAAATGCTACGGTTATTTGAACATATGCACACACACACACAACAAAAAATTCTTAATAAAAGCAAACAAGACAAAACTCAATATGTATGAAAGAACTTCTAACTGCTAAAGGTTGAGATTAAACAAGCAAAAATCACTGTTAGTCAAAGATTTAAAGCAAACAAACCAAGCTCTCTAATATGTCTGAGAGTAAAGTTTTTATTTAAAGATTTTAACCATTTGAAATCGTTACTCTTTAGCACTAGTAACGCGGGATTAGAAAAGTGTGTAACTTTCCCTCTGAAATATCACCAGTTATGTTACGTATATTAATTACAATCAACAGGCAAAACAAGAAAAAAAAACAGAGATTTAGTTCAGAAACCAAGAAAGACAAGAACGACCAAAAGAGACGAGAGATAGAAAAGTGAAAGGGGGTACTACCTTAGTGGTGTAAACCTTCTCGCCCTTCTCGTTGATATAGCACTGTAGATACATGTTTTTCGTCCTTTGATTAATCTCTGTGAAAACAAGAAAACGAAAACGAATATCAGCGGACACGGAAACGAAACTTAAAGTAAGAAAGCCGATTAAGATTAGCAAGGCAAGATCGTTTTACCTCAGAGACTACGATTAGGGTTTTTCAAGAGTCGAAGCAGAGGCACAAGAGGTTTCCCGTCAACGTATATAAAGATCTCACCAGTGAACAAATGGGCTTTTAATAAAAACTGGTAAGCCCAATAAGGTCCGACTACGAAGAGCCCAGTTATTGCACCGACAATCTCTCTCTCTCAGTGCTACTAAACAGTTCCGAAAATTCGATTTCAAGCGAAGAAAAACGATGAGGAAATCTACAGAGATTCCGGCGACATCTTCGAGTCATTTTAAACCGGAAGAGAAATCAGAGAAGAAACCTCCGTTCAGAATTGCCGTAGATGACACAAAACCTGTTCTTCAGGACCCTGTAAGGATCTCGCTCTACTTTCTCTCTGCTTCCTAATTTGGTGTCCTTCCTTCACTGTTGCAATTTTTTTTAGCTCTGTTTGGATTTTCGATTTTGAAATTGAACTGAAATGTAGTGATGAGGTTTGTTGGATTACAAAAAAGGGGTGCTGAATTTGATGATATAAGATGGAATTATCTTGTAATGTCTAGAATGTGATTGATTCATTGAAGAAAGTAAAGATATGTTAGCTTGAAAGAACACAACGCGACCATTAGGTACTGTAACATCATATCTATGTCTATAAAACCCATACAACTATAGAGCTTCAGATTAAAAATAGATATGCCTACTTTCTTTCTTACTGTTTCTGTTATTTTTTTTTTTTTTTGTTTACAATCGTTTCACGTATCCATCTAACATCTGTTCGTTGTGTACCCTTCCTCTAATGTGTCCTTTAGGTAACTGAGCACACGTTATTTTGAATGATTATCTCATAACACTTTTGTATGTTTTTTTGGGGGGGGCTTAGATTCTGAGATCGGACCCAATGGAGACAGAAGAAGCTGTGCTGAGGCTGCCCTCTTTCCCGGTGATGAGACCATCTGGATCATAAAAAAAGGAGGAGGTTTCCATCTTCACTTGTATTTTGAATGCTGAAGAGGATTTTATCTCTGCTTGATAAGCTTAGCTTAGAATCCATGTTATTGATTATATGGAGACAATATCTTTATTAGCCAAAAAAGTGTTTCGGTATTTGTGTCACCAGCAGCAGACCAGAGTGTGTTTTCATTACAAGAATTGTCCCATACATTACTATCACATGCAAAAAAAAAAAAAAACTAAATGGCTTTCAATCAAGTGTAAAAGTTTTGTTGATGGTTTTTTTTTTCAATTCATCACGTGGAATGACTTAAAAAAGAGTTTATAAAATGGTTTTCCTGTAACTTGAGAGGGACACTTGTGACATGGAATCCTTGAAATTGAGTAAATGGTCTGCCTCTAGAACATTTATAGTTGCCCTTCAAGCAGATATGTCTTGTACTGGTTTGGCTATCAACTACCAAAACTAGTCGAAGCTTTTTAGTGAAAGTGAAGGTAAATAATAATTATAAAGTCGGATGGATGGCTATTTTAAGGGAAAGAAGGTAAGAGAAAGTGGGTGCATGAAGGAATAAGAGAAAATGACGCTGAGAATAAAGGCAAGGCATTGGATCTAAATGCCAAATATAAAATTATGGGCTCCAGAGACATTCACGCTCGTTCCATTCCTCTCTTTCTCCCTTCCCTATTGGTTCTTCCTACTTTGGTTTGTATCTTTCACGTCAAGATTTGATCGTTCTTCTTTCTTTTTTTGATTCTTTAGTTGTTTCAATCCGTAGATGATGATTTTGTTTTGTGTGGTGTGGTAAAAAAAGAGAGAGTATAGGTATGGATTCTGCAAAGGGTTGGTTTCAGAAGCGTCAGATGCGTGGAGGATCGAGGTATAAGGTGGTTCAGGTGGTGGAGGCAGTAATGGCTCTGCCGATGAGCAACCAAACGTGGAAACTGATGAAGAAGCTGTCTCCAACACTACCAAACAGAAAGTTGCAGCTGCTAAACAGTACATCGAGAATCATTACAAAGAGCAGATGAAGATTCTTCAAGAGAGGAAAGAAAGGTATATAGTAGCCTCTTGTTCTAAACCAAGAACGTACAAATCTTCTTCTTCTTCTATTTTTGCCATTCCGTGATTGTTTTGTTTTTGGTTCTTGATACTAAACAGGCGAAGCTTGCTAGAGCAGAAGCTGGCAGATGCTGATGTGTCCGAAGAAGATCAGAATAATCTTCTCAAGTTTCTGGAGAAGAAGGAGACAGAGTACATGCGCCTTCAACGCCATAAGCTAGGCGTTGCTGATTTTGAGTTGCTTACAATGATTGGCAAAGGTGCATTTGGGGAGGTAAATGCATGCATCTTTTCTTTCGGGAATACAGTTTTGTTTTTTCTTCTCCGGTGCTATTTAAACGATATGTTTGTTTTTGTTGTAAATGTTTCTTGTAGGTTAGAATTTGTAAAGAAAAGACGACAGGTCAAGTTTATGCAATGAAAAAAGCTCAAGAAGGCCGAGATGCTTCGCAGAGGCCAGGTGATGAGACTTTTCTATCTAATGTTGGTTTCTTGTATGTGAAGTAATCATTCATTCCTGACTCTTTAACTTGTATATATAATTCAAATTAAGGTTGAGCATGTGAGAGCAGAGAGGAACTTACTTGCGGAAGTTGACAGTAACTACATAGTTAAGCTTTACTGTTCATTTCAAGATGATGACCATCTTTACCTTGTGATGGAGTATCTCCCTGGTGGTGATATGATGACTCTACTGATGCGCAAAGATACTTTGTCAGAAGAAGAGGCCAAGTTCTATGTCGCTGAGACAGTTCTTGCTATAGAGTCCATCCACAGGCACAATTACATCCACAGGTTCTGTGATTGTGAGACTAATTTGAAAAAAGAAAAAAAAACAATTCATTGTCTCTTGCATGAGAGCTTATCCTCTTCTTTTTCTTTTGGCAGGGATATAAAGCCGGACAACTTACTGCTTGACAGATATGGGCACCTGAGACTGTCGGATTTTGGATTGTGTAAACCACTGGACTGCAGTGCAATTGGAGAAAACGAATTTTCAAACAATCCGAATGGATCTAATACTACGGAGGAGAAAGAGGGTGCCGGATCAGCTGCTCCAAAGCGAACACAGCAGGAACAGCTTGAACATTGGCAGAAGAACAGGAGAAAGCTAGTAAGAGATATTTGACTTTTAACTATTGCGTAATAGAGTTCCTCTCTGTGTTATGTGTTTGATTAACACACGAAACAACAATGACAGGCTTATTCGACAGTTGGAACACCAGATTATATAGCTCCAGAAGTTCTGTTGAAGAAAGGCTATGGAATGGAGTGTGACTGGTAAGAATATAAATCTTTTCGTCATCAGTGCATTATCACAGATTATGAGCAATACATACTCCAATCAGATTTTGATATCTTATGTTCTGTTTAGTTAGTAAGTGGTGTGACCATCTTGTAATAGAATATGGCTACACTGTCTACATATTAATTTGCAACCTTGCTAAATAAAAATGGATGTGTACGGTAGGTGGTCTCTTGGAGCTATCATGTATGAAATGCTAGTAGGGTACCCTCCTTTCTATGCAGATGATCCTATGTCTACCTGTAGAAAGGTAATATACCTACGCGCTCATAATCTAAGAGAGAAAAAAAACAAATAGATCTCAAACTCATTGTTTTGTTTGGGTTTGCAGATAGTAAACTGGAAAAGTCATTTGAAGTTTCCTGAGGAAGCAATATTGTCACGGGAAGCAAAAGATCTGATCAACAATCTTTTGTGCAGTGTCAGACGTAGGCTTGGTTCCAAAGGTGCTGATGAAATCAAGGTGTCCTGCCCTTCTTACTACTGGTTTTCTTCTTTTTGAAGTTTTTAACTAGAAGCATGAAAAATGTTTTTATCAGCTAAAATGCATTGTTTTTATTGTTTTCTCCATTTTGCAGGCCCATCCATGGTTTGAAACTGTTGATTGGGATACGATTTTCGATATGGATGCAGCCTTTGTTCCAGAGGTCAATGACGATTTAGGACACTCAGAATTTTGAAAAGTTTGACGAGGTTAACATTAGTTCTTTTTGGTGGTTAATTAGTTTTGTATTTGATCATTAATTAATCTTTTGTTTTGTTTGGTACAAATATGCAGTCAGAATCACTAACTCAGGCATCATCCAAGTCTGGCCCATGGAGGAAGGCAAATCTACTCCCTTCCTTCACTGCTTTCTTGTTATATTCATTTAAGTATGTTTACTCAATTCCGATTTTTACTTACTTTTTTGCAGATGTTGTCGTCAAAGGACATAAACTTTGTAGGGTACACTTACAAGAACTTCGAGATCGTTAATGATTACCAAGTTCCTGGAATGGGTACATATATAGTTGATCACTGGTCTCTTTGTCTCTGTGAATCACTTAATGTTGTTTACTAATGGATGATGTTTTGTAGCGGAGTTAAAGAAGAAGAATAAGTCGAAGCGACCACCAATGGTCAAATCACTCTTCGGTACACATCCTTTTAATGTTTGCATCTTTAATGATCAACCTTGATCATGTTTTTACTAATTTTATGTATTTTAAACCGTTACATAGATGGTGAGGCATCAGATTCGACCGAAACAACGACGAGATCTGCTGGTGATCGACCTCCACCTGTTCCTCCGGTGGCTCAGGGAAGCTTTCTAAAACTTCTGCCACCAGAACTTGAAGTGAGACCAAAGCAGGAAGAATCCGAAGCTTGCTAAAACATCCAAAAAAAAAGGTTTTGTCTTGTTTGGAGTTGAGTTGTGTCCGACAACACAACTCCTACTTTCAAGACCAACCAAGTCTCATCCTTGTTCACATGCCAAAAAAAAAAATACATTTTTTTATTCGTTTCATTTTTACATGATTGTAGTTTTCTTTAAAAGAAAAACAAGCTGCAGGTGTTGAAGGTGTGTATAAAAACTATATATGGATACTATTTTGTATATATATTGGATAGTATTCTCAATACTTGACTTGGGAACATTTTCAATTTGTAAAAAAATAATACATTATTTTATTAGTTGGCTTCCATGTTGCATCTCCTACTTAATTAAAGGATGAAAATTATATTTTGTTCTATTTTCTTGTATTGATTTTTCATATTTTCATAATTTATACTATTATTTGGGAATTGATTTTTTGCATTCAAGCTTTCACTTTATAAGTTAAAGTGGCTAAATATATTACTACTTTTAATGAGTAAATTTATCATTATATAATTTATCACAAAATATAATGAAAATCACTTAGAAAAGAAAACGTTTTAAATAATTATTAATGAATCTTTGGATAATAGTTTGCACCTAGCCATTACATGCATTAACCGAATCCCTTCTTGTGTACAAAAAGTAATTTCTGAAGCTTCATACTTTTGTAAAGCTCGTATATAAAAAAAAGATAATACAATACCAAATAATAATACATATTAATCATAACATTTTGTTACATTCGGACGATATACTTAGGAAAAAAGATTACTCTTTATTATAATTAATTATCTAATTTAATTAATTTATACTATTATTCAAAAATTAAAGATAATGATGTCTCAAATCAATAATATATATATATATATAAATAACTACAAGATAATTATATCCTCATGAACAGAACATCTTGTACCTAGTAAATTTAAAACTAGCTGCCCTTCCGGAAAATGTTATTGTTTTCTTAATTATCCATCGAATTAGGATCATCATTTATTTAAAATATCTAATAAAAACATAATTATATTTTAACAAAATTTGATTATGTATTTAAAATTTAATACTTACTGTTAAACTAATAGTATTGGTGATAAAATTTATTAAGTTGATGACAAAAAAGCATTATTAAGTTTTTCAAAATATATTTCACTATATGAAATCTTAATTAGTGACAAAAGTAAAATAATTTTATTAACAAGATTAAACTTTGCTCTCTTTTTCTCCTTTTCATTTATTTATGAAAAAAATATTCAAAAGACTTATCCCAAATGTTAATGTGCTAATAGGTATTTCAAATGTCCTCCAATGAGAACTTATATTTTTCTTCTTTATCATTTCTTTGTAAGTTATTTCAGTGATTATCTTGCATTGGAGTGCTTTAATAACATCAGCAAACTTGCTATACGAGGGAAAATTTTGATTTATAAAATAGTAATGAATTTTAACGTATAATTAAATTATGATCCGTGCGGGGTGGATTTTTTAATGCCAAACAAATTTTATAAATAATTTGTATGTTGTTTAGTGTTATATATTTTCTATTTTTAAAATTTTATTTTATGTAACTTAGTTAGTATTATAATATTTATGTTGTATATCGTTGACTTTAAACCTTAAGTATATATTAGTTAATTTAAAAGATATAAATATATATTTACACTTTTTAATTAAATTTATTTTAATTATGTTGTTCCTAAAATCTATTGTAGTGATAAAAGAATTGTTAAGTCTATTGTTATGGTATTCCTCTAATATTTATGTTTATATGGTTTAACTAACATTATTATTATTGTGTTGTGTATTGTTAGTTTTGTCATAATTTTTTTGTTTAGTGGAAAAAATGGCACTGAGGGTGCTTTTGGAACCACTCCAATTCAGGCGTTTCCAACTCAGCCGTAGGCTTAAGCTTCTTGATCACCTCCACCGTGTTGTACACATAGCACATGCTCTGTATCTTAACCGACTTTGTGAACTCGGTATTCTTGAATATAGCTCATCAGGTGCAGTGGTTGACATCCTGCAAATAACAAAAAAAATTAATTATGCTTAGTGCATACACCAACAATAACTATAAATTAAACACAAATGAAAAGTATTACCTTAAATGTTCTAGACACACCATTACTACTGTTTTCGGATTTTCCCTATTGTTCCCACGTTGGAAAGATCTTCTACCTGCTCTTCCTAGAGAAAAGTGACGAAAATTAGGCCTGCTAAGTTATGGAAGGTGCCCGGTAAACAATAAAAGGCCCATTGTGGTGTAGAAGAAGCCACAAGACATTTGAATCCTTATCCTGAACGAACCGAGGCAAAACTTGAAATCGGTTGGATTAAACCGGAACTCATAAATGAGGTTAGTGGTCCCGGTTATAATGCAGAGCCCTCCCTAGAAATAGAAGGATGGAAGAAGGAGAGGACATGGTTTCTGAAGGATCCGTGTCGAGGAGAGTCCGGCCCTTTAGGATCTCAATCATAGAATTTGAGGCTTGTATTTATTTGGTATATATATTGAAATGATTCCTTCTGAGATTAATGTTCTTTTTGGCTATGATGTTCGAATTTTAGCATATTATTATTGTTATTGATTCTTGGGAGCTTCACCGTTGCAGAATCGTGAATACCTTCTTTTGTCATATTGTAATGTTTCGTTTTGCTTTTTGGTCTGAATCTAAGACAAGATCTGGTAATGGGTTGTGTAGTGGTCTAAATGAATGATCTTTGTGGGGATTGGATAAGAAAAGATTGAGGAAGAAGGTTGGGGATTGGATGTTTTGCTGCCCATATATGTGGAGATCAGGAGGAGAAGATTTGCAAGGTTTCTATCCAGTTAGACCTGAATGTCTATCTGATGTTCCCAGGACCCGCTTTAAGTCCAGGGTTTCGTCTCTTTTTTTTCTCTGAATCTTGAGGAATTGCTATTGGGAACGATCCATAGTCCATCATGTCCATCTTTATCTCTCAGGCTGGAAAAACTCTGAGTGCTAGAAGATGGCACGCTGCCTTTACTGAAGATGGCCATTTGGATATGGAAAAAGTCCTCCGACGTATCAGCGTGGAGTCTGTCTTCTTTCTCTTCTTTCCTATCTCTTATACCATCTTTGTTGCTCACTTGTGGTTTCTCTTATCACAGGGAATTCACCCCTCATCAAAGGCGCTGTTTGGGAGTTTTGTTGGGATGCTACGATCCTGACAGCACTTTTGATGAAAGGAACAAGCTCAGGAATCTAAGAAGGTATCTACTTATATTTTCATGTTTGGACTGCTCCATTCATAAGCCACTCTCTCCCAGCGTCATGGCTAACTTTGATATATTCATTAGGGAGCAGTACGCTGCATGGAAAGAAGAGTGTAAGAATATGGTTCCTGTCGTTGGTAGCGGCAAGTACATCACAATGGCTGTCGTTTCACAAAACGGGGAACCAATAGAAGAATCTTCTGTTGAAAATCAAGGATGGGTCGTCAAAGAAACTGTTAGAGACGAGAGAGTGCTCCAATGGATGCTCTCATTACATCAGATCGGTATGCCATTACAACTTTAGTCCTATCTGGTTGCGTAATACGTACATACCTTTTCAAGAAACCGCTACTGTGTTTCTTTTACAACGGTCTTAGAATGGTGAAATGGTTGTTTTGCAGGCCTTGACGTTGCTAGAACAGATCGGTATCTCTCCTTTATGAGGATGGTGGTAATCAGTCAAAACTATGGGATGTTCTTGCCATATATACATGGTTGAATCTTGATATTGGTTATGTTCAAGGTTAGTCTACTTGCTGTTAAAGACCAACGTTTTGTTAAGAAAAAGTAAAAAGAACTGATCCACTTTGTAACTCATGTAGGAATGAATGATATTATGTTCCCCAATGATAATTCTCTTTGACGATTGAAGCCGATGCTTTCTGGTGCTTTGAGCGCTGCAATGCGTAGACTGGTAAGAATCCCCTTGACATGACTTCTCATGTTTTATCTCACGGTTTATTGTTTTCTTGAATTTTCAGAGAGAAAATTTCAGGGCAACAGCAACATCAATGGGTGTCCAGACACAGCTGGGTGTGCTCTCACAGGTCATTAAAACTGTTGATCCTCGGCTCCATCAACATCTAGGTAAATGTTGTTGAGCTGTATTAACATACACTCTTCTTGTTGGGTTGGTGAGCTAAAAATCTTTTTGAACGTAACCAGAGGATCTGGATGGTGGGGAGTATCTGTTTGCTATAAGGATGTTGATGGTACTTTTCAGGAGAGAATTCTCCTTCTTAGATTCTTTATACCTTTGGGAGGGTAACAACAACACTCCTTTTTTCCTTATCCATTTGGTTTATGATTTTACTTGCTGTGTGAGAAGAATGTGGATTTTGGTTACAGCTGATGTGGGCAATGGAGTATAATCCAAACATGTTTGCAACATACGAGGAACTAGAAAGCCGGAACAACGCAGCAGATGATCCCAAGTTACTAAAACGTTATGGCAAGTTTGAGAGGAAAGTACGTGAACAGCGGAAAGAACGAGCGACATAGTAATACGATTGCTGTTTTCGTGGTCGCTAGCGTTCTTCAAACAAAGAACAAACGTCTCTGAAGGAAGCTAAAGGCCCTAGACGACGTTGTTCAGGTCTCTCTCTCTCTTTTCCCCCTCTCTTTCCTCTTTATTCGTCCTTAAACTTCAAAGTTTGTGCGTTGTGTTGCAGATACTAGGAGACATCGCAGGCAATCTTGACGCCAAAAAAGCGTGTAAAGAAGCGTTAAAGATCCATGAAAAGTTCCTGAAAAAGGTTTCTTTCGATTCATTTTTTGAAGATATTATTGAGTATTTTTATATACTGAAGGTTATGTTGTGTATGTTTTTCTGGCAGGCTAATAATAGGCAATGAAGATTTGCTTCCACTTTATATATATTAACACAGTTGTCGGAAAGTTGTTCATCGCCCGCTAGGAATCTCATGAAAGATTCTGGATGGATATTGATGAAAAAGCTCTGATGATTCTTTTTTTTCTTCCTTGTATTTGTTCATTTCGTTATGTTTTTGTTACATAAATTATGTATTGGTGATACACCGTGTGCCGTTTTTTGAGTTCTAAGAATGAACGTTGTAAACTCATTATTTTACACATTAATTTTATTTTCTTACGTAATCTCTTAGAGCTTAAACAATTGTGGGCCAGATTTTCAAAACTCGTTAAAACTTGTGAATTGATTTATTCAATCCCTAGTTTTCACGTCAAAAACGGTTACATTCGTTGTTATAATCTAATAACAATACATTATAACAGTTTTAGATTTGTTTATTCGATTAAATAATTGATTATAAACTAATATAATAAAAATTCACAAAAAATAATAACCTAGTTTAGAACATTAAAGACAATTAATATGTATATTGCATTGTTATCTAATTAAGAATATATTTTCAATTATAAAAAGTTTTTTTAAAAAAACAAGAATAGAAAGATGTTTAACTAAATTTAGTCAAGTAAATAACTAAAATTTGAATGTTCGAAAAGAAAATATTTAATAATTTCAAAGATTTATTTATTAACTTATTTATTATTAATGAATCTATATACTATTATTGAGAATTGATTCGTCTCTAAACTTTTACAGTTAAAAATTAGACCGGTTAAATTCGTTAATATTCTCAATGAATAGTTATATAATAGCTATACTATATAATTAACATCAATATGTTTAGCAATTTTTATTTATTTAGAATATTAGATAAATTATTATAATTAATTAAAATTATCTCCAAAAATGCAGTTGAAAAAATAAAAATAATTTTTTTTATATATATTTATATATATCATGTTGCTATCTGAACAAACATATTTTACAATCATAAAGAGCTAAAAATAGAACACTTTATGTGGCAAGCTTTGACAAGATGTATTGCGATGATCGAAAGACTAATTATAGACATTTGAGTATTGATAGACTTGTCCTAGATGCGTGTGACTCTATGGAAACCATTAAACCATTTTCTTTTCAAATGCCTCCCTTACCTTTCATGTGTGGGCTTTATCGAACTATTTGTCCCTTCCTGGTTACTTTCTGAATATTTCTATTTATCAAAACATGAACTTCCTTTTTTTTGGAATATTTCTATACGCAATGACAAATTGTTTAATGGAAAGGAGATATCACCATTAGACACCTCCAACTTGCTTTCGTGGAAGCTGAATGCTGGAGAAAAGCAAACCTAGCGGAGGAAGGAGAGGAAGAGGAGGCAGAATCTGCCCCGACTTTGAGCTCGACACTCCTAGTGGATCCCTAATGCCCGACTTGGTCAAATCGATGTGTCATGGATTGATAATGACACTGTCAGTGACTAGGGTTGTTCTACAAGTGAGAGGAGAGAGAAGAGGTGTCTTTGGTTTTGTCGCTTGGTTCTCTTCTTCTGTCGATGGAGTCGTTGTTAGAGAGAACTAAACATTGATGGAGAAGAGTTGACGGTACGGTGAGGCTTAAACGGTCGCCGGCGACGGAGACGGAGGAGCTGAGGTAAAGCTGGACGGCGTTGTAGATTTCGTTGTGTTGACTCTGTCGAGTCTGTTATGTCGAAGTAGAAGTAGGGAGAAAAGAGTAGGCGCAAGTTTGGTTAAAGAGATCGAGGAAGGTGAACAGAGCTTCCGGTGAGAAGATTTGATTGTATTAGGCTTTCAATTTTTGTTTCTCAGAAGAGAAAACAGAGGAATTTGAGAAAAGCTGTGAACTTGAAGAAAAAGAGTTTTAAAAAGTGAAAGCTTTGATAGATCAAGAAGAGATGGTCTCTTCAATTTATAAGCTTCTTTTCAATTTCTTTGACAAATTTTTGAGAAAACTTTACAGAGAAATGAAATAAATAAAAAAGGATCTGTCCAGAAAAAAAAATGTAAAGCTATTTTTAAAATTTACCTTTATTCAAATTCAAATAAAAAAATTAAGAAACTATGAATGGAGGACAAAAATTTAAGACGTCTCTTACTAAAGTTTTTAACACACATTTATCACTATGATTAAGAACTCTAATGAAATCTAGAGATAATCATGCTTCTTAAACCATCAGATTATCGAAATCTTGGATAAAAAGCAAACATTTTCCACTTGTTTTGCCGTATCACCTTTATACTCTCTCCACCATTTTGATTTTTCTTTCTCTTTCATTACTCGTGTGATAAACCTTTGTAACCATTTTTTTTGTTTTGTTTTAATTATTTCGTTTTTTTATAAGAGAATCCGCTAATTAAGTTAAACCTACAAACTTTCTAAAACGCATTCTTAATTTGTCTCCAAATATTATTTTGGAGTCTTGGGCTATGATTTTCTTCACTAGTGTTTTACTTTCATTATTATGTTTTCCTCAATTCTGATAGCAACTTCTTGTTTCTGGAAAAGTGAAGATTATTTAAAGAAAAAAAATGCATATTGCCATTGTAAAATCCCATATTGCATGCAATTTCATATTTCTTCTTAAATTTTTCATTTTCCTTTTATAATACTAGCATTTCTTCTTCCTCTTCTTCATTTTCTTATGTAAACACACACCTGGAATTAGAGACCTATGCAACTGACAATGACAAGTTCCAAGATGAAAAGCCTATTGAAAGCCTCCGATACATTTCTCAAGTTTTTGCGTAATTAAAACTTCCTTCCTTCTCTTTAATTAGTTTATATATGTGATGAATCAGAAAACTTATATTTGGGAGTGTTGGTTATAAAAATGTATGGTAGAAAGTGGAAAAGAAGAAGAAGAGATAGGAGATAGGGAATCCAACGGACGTAAAGCATGTTGCCCATATTGGCTGGGATGGTCCATCCGCTACTCCTGCATCCGCACCAAGTTGGGTACGTACTTTACCTAGTTATGCATGCATGACTAATATAGGAGTAATTTTATTTTGTTTGTAATAATTAATGTGTATTTTTTTTTATGTTTGAAAGATGAACGAGTTCAAAAGTGGGGTGCATTCGAATCTGGACAAGGAGGCGGAGAAGATGATTCCTCCGTGAGATGTATGTCGGAATGTGGCGGTCGCGACCAGAGATACCAAACTACCAAATCTACGAGGAAAGCAGCGTCCGAGAAAGGTCTCCGACAAGGGGAATATCAATATCGTCGGACAAAAACTAAACGTCGGTCTTCGAGAAAAGGAACCAACATCATCATCGTCAAGAAGATCAGCAAAGGAAGTGTCCGACTAAACGAAGCTCGCAGAATCTGAGGCAGGAATAAGAAGAAGACGAAAGAAAACAGGAGAGGAGGAGGAGGAGGATCAAACAGTCTCGATAAGAAGATCAGACGTGCGATAACATGTCGACTAGATGTCTGAGACTTCGGTTCTGTGAGATCTATGCCTCAGTTCGACAATAGAGATGATTTTTGAGTAGGAGAGCCAGCCAGAATGAAGTCGTTGCAACTGTACATGCTAATTAATTTCACTGAACATAGCCAATATATTAGGTTTTTAGTATTATTCACTGTACTATTAATATTCATTTTAATTTACACGAATACATTTATGTTTCTATCTATACAGAACATAATTGTGTTGACGAGTTGGTTAGTTCAGAAGATTTTTATTAGATCGGAAAGTCTAATCGGTTATAAATAAGGAAACGAACGATGGAAATAGGCCGGGCTCGAGCTAGCAAAAAAGTACAACTCGGCGATAATACAGAAGATAAAACTCTAGTTTCTGACCGACAAGTGTGTGTAATATGTTTGGATCCTAGCTTTTGACATTCCTTTCGCCATTATATAGTAAAATCTCTTCTTGTCATGCCTCCACACGCTCATAGGTTGTTCTGCCTTAGATGAGCTTAATCTTCCTCAGTGCCGAGGAAAATGACCGTAGCGAACTCACTCCAAACCGAGCTGAGACCCTTTCCTCGCAGAGTCCAATAGAGGAATCTGATCTGTAGTGCGTGCTGGTTTGGAGCCGCTTTCATTTTAAATCGACCCCTGTCGGCGTTAAAGGGCCAAACACTCTATTTGAATGAGTCCGTGAAAAAATGCAATCCATCTCTACAATACATCGAGATTAATCTTTTACCGGTGACTTTCTCTCGGGAGCATCATCCAGTTCACTACTTTATCAATCTGTTGATATAGAACACAATTCCTTATGTGCAATATTGAGATATGAACACACATGCATCGACTGACAGCTAAGAACAAGAATCATGAATGTTGCATCCTATAAGTTGATACATTCTAGGTAGCTTACATCTGATATGCTCCTTCACTTAAATTGTGCTTTGGAAAATGCAAATATTGTAGATAATGCGCGGAGAGGTACCAACATTATCATCTGCAGCTTGGTGTCTGTAAACTCAAATTTAGATGACCCTTAAAGATCTTTAAATATTATCTTAATTACATAATGATAATCATATTAAGGTATAGACTTACATGCATTCATTGCGTCTGCAGAAGATCTTCTTAGATGTAGTTCAATCATGAATGGAAGTACGAACAAACAACTCAATTGTATTCCTAAAGAATTTAGGTTATCTCGTCTTGCCTCTAAAGTATGTGTTGCTCTTAGAATATTTTATGATGTCTAAGATATGTATTTATAGGTAGAAAGAGTACGATAATTGCCTCTTTAGTATTTTTTAGAATGAGTTTCACCGTCCAAATACAAAACAAATTATCTGAATTATTTTTTTTATTTCTAATTTATTGATCACCAAATATAATAATAAATAATAATATATTCAATAGAAAACGGATAATTATAAAATCATATAATAGGAAAAAATAAATATTCTTTTACAGCGTGGAAGTTAGCTATCCAAAAATGCAATTTCTATATAAGAAAGTCATAGAATAGAGCGAATTATCCAATAGACTCTTTGGATGTGTTCCATCGTAATATAAGATTTCTAAGGAGACAGATGATGTTAAGTTAGTTAGATGAGAATTCACGATAAGATGGCAATATTTGTTTACTCTCATAATCATTGATATACATTAACTGTGAAAATTGTGTGGAACATAAACTTGTTGTCCAGACAGATTCATACCTTTCAGGGATGATTTTTAAGTATTTAAATAGAGAAATACCCTCTGATAGTCTAAATATATATCATGAAAATAGTCTTTAATGAGAAAATGACCAAAATAAATTTGAGTAAATTGTGTAAATATATATGTTTTACTTTTATGATTAACTAATCTATTACTTATAGTTTGGATTATAGGGCAAGGTTTTAGATGTGAGATTTAAATCTAAAGTATATATATAAATTTTTCAAAAGAAAAAAACTATTTCTTTCATTCTTAAGACTATTTTGCTGACAAAAAACTGTTAAAATGAATATTGAGAAAAATACCCTTTAAATTAAGTAGAACATAAGTTGAAGATACTGCTTGAACAATATTTAATTTTTCTATCCTCATAGTTTAGCCAAAAATATTTAAAAGTTTTTATTGCTTTATTTTGTGGGTAAAGCAAAACAATTGCATGATAGAACGCAAGTATATGTACTGGAACATAGATTGATTTACCTGAAGTCTTTAATAGTTAGTTTAGAAGATTGTATTGGTCACAAGCTACAATTTGATTGTATTATGTGTAAATCACAGTTAAAATGTCTGTAACATCTCTGATACAAATAACTTGAGTGTGCACATACTTCTGTAATATTAGAATTGGAGATATGAGACTATGAATATGTCTCTGTGATGCTTATGCGAAAAATATTCTCTATTGTAGTGTCCAAAACAACCAAGGAGAATTCTTTACGCTATCGTGGTTCTTGTGTAACAATAATATTTGAACTTTTTGTGTTTTGATGAAATCACAGGGGTAAAGAGAACCAGTTCATTGTTGATCTGTTTCAGCAATTATTTCCTGCAGCAATATGCGATTGCGTCGACATAAAATGGTTGAGAACCATAGAAAAAAAAAACTCTCAACAAAAAAGCTTCTTGTGTAAAGAGGGGCAGAGAGAGAGAGAGAGTAAACAATCTCTTTGATAAGTGCTTAATTGGTTAAGCTTTGACAGCTTTCTCAGCACATCATCCAAATCATCAGCTGTATGAGTTCATTCCACTTTCCTTGAGGATTCTCTTTCCCTGTTCCACATTTGTTCCTTCTAGACGAACCACCACTGGGTACTTTCAGCGGACACCTATCATGTCGTTTCGTTTCACACAAAAAACACTCAGTCAAAGAAGAAGTATTAACTAACCATATGTGAAATGATGGCTTCAGATCCTCACCTCTTAGCCGCATTCACAATTCCACTTGCAATCACATCACATTTCATTATCCCACCGAATATGTTCACCATATTGCTTTCACTTTATCGTCCGACGTTAGTATCTTAAACGCCCTCACCACCTTTTATTAATAAAATCACAATCTTTGGTTAAATTGGTTTCAAACCTTACAAGTTTGGTAACAGAAACTAACAGTTTTATACCGGGTTCAGAAGCGTTTCCAACCAACATCAAGGAAATTTGCGGGAGTCCCCACCGTGGCAGTTTAATGATGTCCATGGTTGCCATGGCCAATCCAGCACCATTCACCATGCAACAATCTCTCCATCAAGACCGATATAGTTCAGGTCAACTTTTGCAGCAGCCACCTTACAAGAAGCAAACACACTTTCCTTCATCAAGCTTAACGATAAAATTAAAAGTGTAAAAGAAAGTTAAATGTTGATTGGTAACCTTTCTGTTTTAATTACCTTAGTTGTTATGTACACAAGAGTATTACTAATTAACCACCTAATCATCAAACTGACCAACAACAACTAAACAAAACCAGCTAAACCCAACCAAAAAAACTAGCTACTCTATCCAGCATCTATAATATGCTTTAACAATTTTTAGAGTTAAACATCCATAAGTTTTGATATAACATAGATTGCTTGGTGAAGAACTTATGATGCAAGACACAGAATAAATTATACCTCTCGTGGATCCTCCTGTGTTGGATCACGAAGGGCAAAAATCTCTTTCTGACGGAAAGCAGTGTTATCATCAAAGTTTAACTTGGCATCAGCAGCTACCAATTGCTTAGTGGATGTCTCCGCGAGGGGGTTGATCTAACAGAGAAAAGTAAGGGGGTTCAACAAAAGATATTTAAGTTGTGTATAAACAAGACCCTTAGAGAGCACTCACCTCCAACATTGTGCAGTCACTCTTGCGAAAGAGTTCGTATAGCTTCTTCACTGTTCAATCGAATCTTTTCTGTCAGCAGCTTTTTGGAGCCAGACCATCCACAACCTTAGCAGCATCTTCATCTGTAATTCCTGCAAATACATCGATCGGCACCTACAGAAAACCATGAAATGAGGGTCAAAATAGATTACCTAAGAAGAGAAATGCACACCTATCCCGTAAGGATATTCCTGGTGATAAAACACGAATCAAACAATCATAAACCTTAATGATCATGTCAGGGAACTTCTCAGCAAGATCTTCAATGCTGGTACCGACCCTTTTTACAGGCAATTATCAACTGGAAATACGCAAGGAAATGTTATATAGATTGCTGAGAAGCGTAAGCAATATGAAGTCTCAAGTATAGAAATGGATAATGATTATCATTCAGGCAGAGTACCGGTCCAGCAGATTTACGGTCGAGAATAATGGAGAAGTACATCTCATTGACGAGTGACAATTTCTCACACAAGTAGACCTGCTCAAAATTAGGAGACATTAAAATCAAACCGCAGAGCAAAACTCTGAACAGAATACAAATGCTAAAGCAGTCACACAAGAATTGTGAGGTTCAAGAAACAAACCTTGCTGACAACTTTGCCTTGAGGACCAGTTTGTTTGGTGACGAGTACTTGTCCTAGCATCTTTCCTACAAACAATAAAAATAATCTGAATCAGATCAGAAAATTCTGAAACAGAAAAAAAGAAAGACTTGACAAACGAGGCCATGAAGAGAATACCAGCAATATCTTGAACGCTGATCACGGTTGACAATGTGAACACCACCCTGAAGGCCACTCTTGAATGTCCGCAAGACCTCTTCCACCAGCCAAGATCTGGCTCTTAACGACCAACTGTAACACGACAAAGGGTACTCACTCTTTCATGAGTGCAATAAAGTTAAAGGTCTTAACAAAACACACAGTGTACCTGGGTTTCATTAGGGAAAAATTGTTCGATAGCGTTTTTGACTTCATCGAGAGAAGAAACAGCGACTCCCTTGGGAACATTCACTCCGTATTTACCCATCAGATCAGCTCCCTGACAATTAACAAAACAAAACTCGTCAACTAGTTCATATGGTGCTTAATCTATACACAGTTAAACTCTAGCTTCAAAAAATCAGTTATCGTTTAATTCAATCAAAACAGATCGAAGAAGAACCTGATACTCGTGGATGTTGAGACGGCGAAGCTGTTGGTTTGCCATTTGCCGGCGACGGAGAGAGATCTGGACACGAGCTTGTTCACCAATCCCCTCATCCTTCGATTTTGTTCTTATGAAATCAATCGCCGAATACAAGAGAAATAGAGAGAGAGGGAGAGAATAGTCGCAGCGTTGACAGAGTCTAGGGTTTTTAATTGGCTTCCCAAATGATCCATCTTTCTTTACAAATAAAAAAAAAGTATTTCATTTATTATTTCTAATAACTTTCCATAAAAATACAATAACATTTTTGTTTTTTCTTCACATAACAAAAGATTAAATAAGCATTACAATTTTTGAAGCCATGACACACTAATGGTTATAAGAATTATTCTTGAGAGTCAGATAAAAAAAATAAGTTAGTTTATCTAATATAAATAATATTTTTTATTAAACTAACCACTAAGTTTCTTATAAATTATTCTCAATTATTTTTTAAATAAAAACCAAAAAATTATTTAATGTGATTAACATATGTATATATGATAATTAATAATTTTAATAATAAAAATTTGATAACCATTTGTATATTCTATATCTTTTTGTTTAAACATTTGTTATTAAAATAAATTATACAATTATATTAACCATATGATGAAATTTAGTTTTTTTCTTATACGTTATAACTTGAATTTTTTATACGAGTATAAACCAAAATGTTATAAGTCTCTGCATAAAATTTATTGTTATAAAAAGATGCTTATAATCATAAAATGATATAATTAGAAACTTCATTTAATAAATAGTCACATCAAAAAAATATTATATATCTATTTTAATATTATTTAAATTTAATTATATATTCTATACATTTGATTATTTATATAATCGTTAATAACAAGAGTGATTGTTTGATGTGGTTATTGGCGCGTGTTAATTTAATTCTATACTTACTAATTTCTCAATTAATCAATATGTATTTATTATTTTGTTATTTCATAAGGTAAATAAAATATAAAATAAGTAGTAATAAATAAATATAATTTATATATAAAATATTATTATGTGCAAGACGCATATCCTAATCTAATCTACGTTAACTATTAACTAATCACCCAATTGTCATGCATTTTCAGCTAATTTACTCTGAAAATGTACATATACAAGATTGAAGAAACAAGAAGAACTAACCACAAAACTCATATTTTTATGCATGTTAAAACCTAGTGATCAATGATTGGATTAATATCAAATAAGTCGCTTTTGAAGCTTTTTTGAAAAACTCATATACAATGAAAAGTAATAAGAGAGGACTTTGAAAACCATTCCCTTTGGATGGTAGTGTTTTTTTTTTGGTAATTATCATCAGCATTATAGATGAGGAGAGAATCATTGTGATTGTAGGAACCATACGGTTTCTATTATCATGTATGGATGTCTCAAGGTCACTCGGTTATTCGGCAGTGAATATCACCATTACAGTAAACTTTCCCTGTATGCCTAAACTTGCTGGCTGATACAAATCCCAGTCTCTAGATTTCATTTGACAGTTACTTTTCCACCTAGCCAGCCACTTTAGACTGGGGTGGGTCATGGGGGAGAAATTATTTGACATATTTTCATAGTTTATATCTGGAATACTGCACTTAATTTCTTAATATTTTACAAGACCTAATGCCTATATATGTAAATTAAACTTTAAATCTAAAGAATAATTTAAAGATATTTTTAAGTTAAATAGATTTTAAATTTGTGGATTAGACAAATATATCTTTTTGTCAACTAGCCATAGAAAAAGTAAACTAAGTTTTTTTTTTTTTTTTGATTAACCTGGGGGTATCCCAGGGCCCATGGAGAGACCCAGACTAATCCCCAAGGGGAGGTGCAGCCCACGGATAGACCCTCTCTCCGGTATTCAAATGGGCCCTAAAGCATGAGCCTATATCCGTGTAAGGTGACCAGGAGTAATTGTGACTTAGTTTCGTGCAGCAGGTGGATCGAACCTGAAACGTGGCGGCGTCCCAGTCCCGTCTCCTTACCACTCGACTACAATCACCCGGTCAAAAAGTAAACTAAGTTTTGATCAGTGTAATAATCATTTTTTCTATATCTGGTTTGCATGGATAACAATTATTCATCTGCTTATAGCCTCCTTTGCAAGAAAGTCTTGACGGACATTCCTATCATGGATAAGTATGAACTCTGGTTCATGAGTAGCCATTTCTTTTCTTTTACAAAGATACAAATATTTATACTTTGCTCATATGAAGAAGAAGGGGGTCCTGAAATTAAAGAGACCCTAAACGATTTAGTAAGATTTGTTAAAAAAAATTATTTTATAAATTTGAAAATTTTGGAAATTTTAGATCAATGTTTCATTTGACTACATCCATGACCACCTATGAGAAAAAGAAGGTGGGAAATATCATTTAATTCACCTAAACATCAAAATCTAGAGCCTGCATTCAGATTACATCCAGAAGATTGGAAAAATAAATCTACCAAACTCAATTCTCTTTATTTTTGTTTCTCCCTAGAGTGCTGATAATTAAAAAAATAAATAGTTTTACCAAGAGAAAAAAGAAAACAAAGAGAGAAAGCTCTACTCTCTAAATAAGTCAAAACTCTACAACTTCACTAAACATTCATGGTCTACCTTTCTTTCCTTCCACTCAACCTTTCTTGGACGTTTTGATCGCCGAGAATCTGCCTCCTTGCATACTCTTCTTCTTTCTCGGGTTTGCCAAACTCCATATTTTGCTTTTCAATCATCATGAGCAGAGCCTTTCCCTGTTTTTCTATCTGAACTTGCATCTCTCTTTGAATCTGAAACCACATCAAAAGCAACCCATTTGGTTCAAACCATTGCTAAACAAGGCCTATATGTTCTCATGGTGGCTGTAACCTCGAGCTGCTCATGCAGTTGCTTCTGAACTTCCATCTGAAATTCGCAGCGCCTCAGTTATATACATCCACTGCCAAATCAATATTGGTTAGACAGAATCTGGTTAGAAATTGTGTAGCTCTTGTGAACTGTGATGTTACCAAACCAGACCTTTTCGTATCAAGAGATGTAGCGTGCTCAAGCGGTGTCAACTTCGTCTCAGGCGTACGCTGCTAAAACCATCAATTTTAGAAGTCGAAATTTGTGGTGCTTTAAACGACATATCAAGGTAAAAACTAGAATAAGATAAACAAATATAAAAAGAGCTCAGTAGAATGCTATCACTATACAATAACTTTCCTCATCATAAGAGATGGGGAGAGAGAGTACCTACCTTCTGATGGTTCTGGAAGGTGTCTAGCTGTCCTATATTTCTGCAATTGTCAAAAAGAAAAATGTTAGCTTTTATGGACAGACTATTCTGCTGAACAAGCGCTAGGAAGAAGAATAAGAAGACCTGCAAATGACTTTTGACATGATATATAGTCAGGCCTTTGACTTTCATATGCTTCAGCACGGCCTTGGGTTTTGCGTCTTAAGGAAAAGAAGACATTGAATCAGCACAAACAGAGCTTCATCATTGTTTAACTCTATTCGAAGCCGAAGGAAGGATTTAAGAAAATGAAAATGCAGAGAGAAAGATGCTCACTTTCCATGCCACCAAGCTGGTTAACAGCCTCAACAAAAGCTTCATGAAGCTCTTGCGTCCAACGCACCACGTCCCTTAGGTGCACCAGTATTATTACTGGTGAAACTGCTGTTGAGGATACTGTCTGGTGCAAGAACAACTTGGGGTTGTTGAATCTGTGATTGCATAGTTGTTGGTTCATGGACCTGAAACAACAATATCCTTATCAAACATGTGCTAAAAAAACTGATATTTTGGGAGACTAGAGAAACACAAGAGATAAAAGAAGTAGAAAAGGGAACAACAAACCATAGAAGCTGAGGTGGGACTTGTGTCAGGGAAAAGATCATTCCAGAGAGCAGACATTAATGGATTCTCATCATCCAAGTCACTTTGTCTGTGAATGTCATCCTCCTCAATTTGATTGGTTTGAATAATGGGAGTATCCAAAGGAAAATCAAAAGGTCAGGGATAGAAGCTGGATCCCAATCTAATATCTCAGAGATGAAAGGTGTGTCACTGTGCTTCTCATCTGAATATATAATATTGTGACCAACTGTCCCGAACATTGGCAGAAGAGAGTAAATGAAAGGGGCTTCCCGTGAGTTCATTGTGTTCTGCTTCGACTGAAGAAGTGTGGTGCAATGGCTACTCAACTCCCTCGGTGTTGGACCTAAACGGGCTAGTCTCCATTGGTGTACTCTTGAAAACTATTGTGAAAGCAGAGTTTTCAAGATCTCAGAATAGATGCACCTGCCGAACAAATGAACTCATCATGCAAACCAAATCATGATGCAATCAGTTTGAAACACAAAGACAATGATTGGCAGAGAGAGACCCCTGAAATTACAGACCAAAAAGTTCAAAGTCTTCACTTTCCACGAAAATATCAAATATAAAAAGAAAATTGGAAACCCAGAATCCCAAAAAACCTACTTTATAGCCATCATCATCGCCAAAGCAAAAGATACACTAAACACAATCGAATCTGAAAATTATGAATCCAGTAAAACACTAAATACATCTCTCTCTGCCTCTTATGCTCGGAATTACAGAAACGAAATTCTCACCTAAAGAATCATAACCCTAAGAAGGAGAAATAATCGAATGAGGAAGTGAAGGTATCTTTCTCCCACCGATATTGGCGGTAAAAGAGAGATCCTTATAACTGGAATTATCTCTTCTCTCTCTCCACCCGATGTTAAAAGAGAAGAGATATCAATTATAATAATCTCAGCCTGCCACGAATAAATTATTTCTTGGGCTGGCAAATGGGCCTATACACACGTATTTGTGATACACATATTTGTTTTTTTTTTTTTTTTTTTGTCAACGATACACATATTTTGTTTTCTTTAGCAAAAACTTGACAAGGGATTAATACAAATTGGCATATGTTGAACACTGACTTCCAATTAACAAATCTAAAACAAAAAATAGAGAATATTGCGGAATAATAATAGTCTGCAAAGATTACCGAATATTCAACTTAATATGAGATTTTTATTAACAAAATAAAAATTAATTGCATATAACATTAAGTAAATCTCGCAAATAGACATTTTTTATAGTTTTTGTCACAAAATAGACTTTAAAGAAAAATGATTAAAATAATTTTTTTTATTTTGAAAATTTTAATATTGTAAAAAATTTAAACCTCACCTCCAATATTCAATCCCATAACTCTATATCATTTATATAATTATTGTTGTTGATCCAAGCCAATGTATTCATGATCAAAAATAAATGATGAGTCTAAGTTCCTTACTCGAACATGTTATCAATATGCTCGAGTTAGTTTACACCTGCATAATAAAAAACAAAACATATCTCTTAGGAAAATTACCTAACAAAAACAATTCATTAATAGAATAAATATTACTTTTCAAATATATTACTAAATATACATGCTATCTATCTATTCTATTAAAAGGATTGTTTCAGTTTTTGGTTTGGTTCGGTTGCAAATCTGGAAACCAAATACTATTAAAAAAATAGATCCAATTTGGTTTATTTTGATTCAGGTTTTGGTTAACTTTAAATTTATAAATAAAAATGACGATTATTCAGGGTTTTCCAGTTTAAATATCCAGTAATTCAGGTTGTTCGGATACAAATATTAGATAATTTAGATTAATTTTTGTTTCTTCAAATAAAAATTATCAAAACTCAGTTTTGATTATTTTAGTTTATAAATAATATTTATGAATATTTAATTATTTAAAAAAATAAATATAATTAATATTTATAGGTATATATTTGTATTCAAAAAAATTGGGGTAACTATTCGGTTCTTGGTTCAGCTCTCTTTTTTGCTTCCAAAGATATAAAATCCGCTTGATTATTTATGAAATTTGGTAGAATTTTGGTTTATGTTTTTTGATCAAGTACAATATTTTTCCTCGATTCTCAATGAAAGTTTCCAAACTTATACACTAATATATGTAGAAATTCATATAATTTTTTATTTAACTCGGAAAATAAACCTGCATTTCTTAAACGCGCAACAAATCTAGTTATTTGTTAAAAGAGAAAAGATATCATATCAAGTAATAATATCTCACGCGTGATAATAGAGCGTGCAAAGTATTTCATACTTCGGCGGCTTGCCAAATATCCTAGGTTGAATAAGTTATTTGTTGGGCTCTCAAATGAGACTATACACGTATTTGTATACATATATTTGTTTTCCTTAGCAAAAAACTTGAAAATGATTAATACAAATTACAAACGTTGAAAATTTATATAATCATTTTTTCCCTTATTTGAAGTAAATTTGGGCATAAAATATATGACATGAAGTTCAAATCAAACCCAAACAAAAAAATCTGATCTGTACATATCTAGTTCAAAAATGTCATAAAACACCAGAATGAGCATTGTAAGGTGATAAAAAGATATACGAATCCAAAGTGTTATTAGTCGAACCTGAGTGGATAACACAAAAGCTGAAAAAGCTCGAAAAAAATCTAAAAAAACCGGTCTGAATGTCTAAAAAAATCACAAATATAAATAATGTACTTCAAATATTTAATTCTATATTTTTGAAATGATATCTAAAATAAGTATTAAGTTTTAAATAAGTACTTTAAATATTCAATTTTATACAAATAATTATTTACTTCTTATGTTTTGCTTTTAAATTTTGGATTTAACTTGAATATATCTAAACTGAACCAATATAACCAAATATGAATGATATATGGTTACTTTATGAATTTTAGGATGTGGTACATATTAGAACCAACACCAATACATTATATTTGAATCTGATCCGTTTTAATTTACCATAATGAAACCTAGGATATGATATAAATTAGAACCAAAATTCAAAATAATCTAACAAGTATTCCAGGCCGCCAGCCTAACGTTAAATGTGTTTTGATATTTTCAGTTAGTTTCTATTTTTGAATTTTTGTTACATGTTTGTTGGAATAGTCAATAAATATGTTCTATTAATATGCATTTATAATATTCATCGTAATGTATCAATGTATTTATTTTATCAATTATATATATTATATAGTATAGTATATATATATAATATTATATCTATTGTAATACGCTATTTCTATAAGAGTATTATGATGTATTTGGTGAAAGTTTGAAAATGGTTCATTTATTGCATTTGGGTTAAATGTATAATTTTAATGAATTATACGGATTTGTAGAGCATATATAATTATTTTTTATATTCGTAAATAAAATATAATTGATTAGTTATATTCAATTTAGCTGTTAATATAAATTGAACTGATTATTCTTTTTAAAACATAGATTAGTTATTTATATTTTCCTGTAATTCTAATCTAGTGTATATATTTAATAATAATTAAGTTATGTAAAAATAAAATAATTAAGAAAGATAGTTAAATGCAATGGTCCAACGCTAGACTATTTGTAAGTAGATAAAAATAGACTCTATTTTATGTAGAGTAGTAATTGGCAATTAACGTAAATCGAGGATATGCGATAGATATAGTGTGCAAGAGTACGCGAATATACAGCTTTGATATGAGAATTTGTATTGACAAAATAAAACATTAATAGGCATATAACATTATACAAAATCTCTTAAATAGACATTTTTAAAACTTTTTGTTACACAAAATAGACTGTCAAAGATAAGACTAAGGTAGACCGGTTTTTTATATTTGAAACGAATATTATTTTTTTTATAAAAAATTAAATCCCTACACCTCCAAAACTTCCATCTCATAACTCTATATCATTATATATAATTGCTATTGATTCAAGCCGATGTGATCTCAATACATCGAAGCAAATAAATGATGAGCTAAAGTTCTTTACGGGAACATGTTGTGCTCGAGTTAGTTTCACTTGCATAATAAAACAACAAACATATCTCTTAGATATAATTAGCAAACAACATATACATTCATTAATATAATATGATATTACTTTCAGATATAGAGTACTTTTACTTATGTACTAAAAATACATGTCATGCTATCTATTTACTATAATTACAAATGTTGTTGTTGGTTTTTGGTTTGTTCGGTCATAGCAGAAATTGAGGAACGGCTCGGTGCTAGAATAGTTAGGAAAACGAAATGGATCCAATTTGTTGGTTTTAGTATTGATTTTGGTTAGTTGGTTATATTTTTAATTTGATAAGTGGAAAAAATGGATAATTCGAGGGTTTTTATGTTTAAAGATAATCCAATATATTTAGGTTGTCTCACATAAAATATCAATAATTCGGAGTAATCACCTGGGTTCTGCAAATAAAAAACTATTAAAATTTATGATTAATTTGTTTATAAATAATATTTATTATATTTGGAGTTATTTATAATTATATGTAATTATACTATTTAGTTACTCTGTATTATGTGATACTATTTGGTTCATTGGTTCGGTTTCTGTTTTTTTGATTCCAAGGATATAGCCGCTATAGATCATTTATGAAATATGGTACACCTTTGGTTAGGAGTTGTTTTTCGATCTGGTACAATATTGTTGTCTTCGATTCGTGGATGAACTATGTTCCAGAACTATACAGCTACTATATATAGAAATATCATATGAAAATTTATCTATTTAACTGCGCAAAATAATTCGCATTTTTTTAAGAAAGCATTATGCATCATATCTAAGTATTTTGCTAAAAGAGAGAGCATATCATATCACTGTATAATATCTCTTGAATAACTCACGCATGATAATAGAGTGTGCAACGTATTCATATTGCACGGCGGCCTAGCCGAATATTTTCGTGTGAATAAGTGTATTGGTGGGTCTACAGATGCGGCTTATACACGTTTCTTGGTGCGTAGAGCATATTTGTTTTCCTAACAACAAAAGCTGAAGAAGATTATACAAATTGCCAAATGTTCGAAAACTGACTGCAATTAACAAAATCTAAACCAAAAATATAGCGAATATGCGAATCATATTGTGTGCAAAGATTACAATATATTCACACTCTAGTATGGGATTTTTATTACAAAAGAAAGAATTGATACATTAGTAAATCTCGTAAACTAGACATTTTATACGTTTTTGTCAGAACAAGGAAATAGACTTTAAAGAAAATGACTAGAATTTGCATATGTTTTTATTTAATTTGCACCTCTAAAATTTATCGTCATATTTACTGTAAAGGCGCCTAAATCTAAGATTAGTTAACC